>CM059188.1:112549249-112708233 GCA_030323885.1 Branchipolynoe longqiensis
TCACCCCCACGACAAGAGGATAAAAAATGAGATTATGTAAATTTCTCCACGCACTATGGGTAGCCAGAGGTAAAATGGTATAGTTATACGAATCTTACCTGGGTACAGATGATGGATAAGTGTTGTTTTCTCGAGGTACGAGCCTCGGATAGTCATGGGTGAGTGCCCACCCACCCTACCCTACCATGTCTATGACGTTGGCTTGTGCCAAAACGAAAACATATTAGTATCCATAGAATATGAAAATCATTTTTTATCCTAATAAGTATGTAAAAGATTGCTGGACCCGGATGTGCTTCCTTCTCCCTGACCCACGACTATCCGAGGCTCGTACCTCGGGAAAACAACAGTTATGCGAATCTTACCTGGGTACAGATGATGGATAACTATACTATTAAAGCTGCATAGTCCATTGAAAACATAAACTTTTCAAAACCAAAGCAATTATCTACATTTGATTCTACATATCTAACTTAGATCCTGGTGCACTTGTTAAACACTTGTCACCAGGTAGAAGGAAATACTGAGGCAATTTAATAGAATTTGTTACTGCAGAAGCCTATGCCTGCCCAAAATTAATTTAGTATGTTCGCACTTCAAATATCTCTAACGTTAGCCATTTAAAATAAAAGTTATTTCAAACTAAAGTACGGTGGATTATAACAATCAACCTCCTATATTTATCTATTTTTTTTTTAAATGACAGAAACTCAAAACCATCAGATTTAAATAGAGGACGGCTTCACATATTCTATGGATATTTTATTTTCTCTTTAAATTTTACAATGCCATATTCTAGAATATAGATGAATATATACTGTGATGCAGCAATTGTTTTTCAAATATATGTTTAATCGTGTATATTGTATACAAACACAAGGCCTCCTTTAAGCCAATTTCTCCCAATTGCTTCCAATTGGACTATGCGACCATGGGGGTGGGGGGGGGGGGGCGCTAGGGTTACTGACAGAACAACAGGTTTGTAAACCTGGTGGCCCAGCTAAAGATGTTCTCAATTGGGCACGAAGTTCCCAAGGCCGGCCCAGTACACACATATACCTGAAATTCTAAATGCCTTCATATTTATCAAATGCATGTGGGTCATTCTCAGAAACTGTGTACCACATTTTTTGTTTCCATGTTACATCGTTAATGATTTTGCCATCTTTTTAGGGGGTAGTAAATCAAATAGTGTATTATGTATGTTAGTAATACTACATCTATTTAATATATCCCACAAAATGTATCCAAGGTATGCTAATATGATATTGTGCTAAAGTGAAAATATGAAAATTTGCATATCGACACCATACATCTACCCAAACATTTGTTAAAACTTTGTTGTTGTAAGAAACAATTCTTTTGGCTTAACTGTAATCAATAAAAATCTTGTTTGAATTTGTTATGTGTGTTAAAACGATGTTATGGATAGATGTTACACGGTTAATTTTAACAGCTTTTTCAGTTTGTATAAGGTCAAAATCAAAAAGCCAAAGTACAAAATTTCAACTCAGACGTATGCATGCACAACATATAAACCTTAATATCAATATTGATTCTGCTATTATTTGCAATGTTTTCTGCTATTATTTGGAATGTTTTCACCTTTCTTTTCCATGTCACAAAAGTGGTACACAGTTTCTGAGAATAACCCCTACATGGGATGCTTCTAAAGTTTCAAACCAATACATTGTAATAAAATTATATATTCTGCCTAGAAAATGTGGAGACGTACCTTATGGAAATGATCCCATTTCACCATTGAGTACATCTTTCTTTTCTTCATGAAAAAATAAGCAATGAGAAAGTGTTGGTAAATTAAATAGAGCTGCGGAGATTTGGAAATGTATCAAGTGAAAAAGAATAAGGGGGGGAGGGTGGGAAGGACTAAAAAAAAGTTCCATTGAACCTGATATGGAAAAAGATTGATTATATCGGTTTGACATGTGGGTATGATATTCTGTCCCTTTATCCAGACCATTCATATTCAAAACGAATCTAATAAAGAGATTTCCAAGCGGATGCTGTGATCCATTACAACGGCTATACATAAAGCACCGCTTACTGTTCTGAGTTATTAAGACATTCAACAAACCAACTGCACATTTGCAAATAATGCGCACAAAATCATGGTCAACGATAATCATTACGCCAGGGGCGGGGGGAGTTTTTTAATTTTTTTATATCCAGTCAACATCTAAGATCATATCAAGACAGGTACTTGTGACGCAGTCATGGTGACTTTATAGTGATGTCCCACTGGGAGACCAGCCCACCAGAACCATGACCTGATATCCCACTCAGTCACATTATCCTGACACTGACCCAACCAGTCCTTACCATATCCTAATAATGCTGAGTGCCTGGCTAGGAAGCGACAAGTATCCATTTTTAAGTCATTGGTTGATCCGAATCCCACCATCTACCAAAACATTAGACGCACGCTCAACTCATTCGGCCATCCCGTCTGTTCAAAACTCTTTTCGGTGGTCATCTTCTGCGGTGCCCTTATTATGGACCATGCAGGTGAATGTTTAGTAATGGTGCAGTCACACTACGACGTAATGGCCAACGTGAGTCCGACGTGAGGGACTTTCGAAAAACCCGACGTGATATGCAAATACGGGGCCAAGTTGGACGACACACACAGACACACACACAGACAGAGAGACGACGGACAGACCGACAGAGTGACACCTACACAGACACACAGACACACACACACAGATGGAGAAACAGAGAGACACAGACGGAGGGACAGAGAGACAGATGGACAGACGGTATCACTAGTAGAACTAGTAGTATCACTAGTAGTACTAGTAGCACTAGTAGTACCAACAACCAACAACCAACCAACAAACAACCAACCAACCAACCAGACGACGTGGTCATAATGAGAGCCTAACGTGACCATGAGCCTAAAGTGACCTAACGTGACCAAGAGCCTAACATGACCATAACATGACACGAACTGTCTTATCAACTTGTCGCGTCACACCAAAGTTTTTTCAACATCTCCAAAACCTTGACGTCCTCCGACGAGATGCGACGAGAGTGAACGTGCTGTGACGAGAGCTTAACATGACTTTAACGTGATCCGACGTGATGACGAATAGTCGCCATGTCGGACTCACATTGGCCATTATGTCGTAGTGTGACTGCACCATAAGTACTGCAGGCCATGCACATGTGCGCAATCACGTCTGTTGTCGTCTGAGGGGGCCGGGGGGAGGTGCGGTGATGCCTGCCTACTGCTACAGTGTAGACAGTGTCCATGTACATGCAAACTGCCTCCCATCCATGCCGGATGGGGAGACTGGCGGGTCGCAGCGGTGCTCAGCATAGACATGTTGCACGGCGCTGGTTCATGAATGGTCAAGGTCCATGTCTCACTATTCTGCCCTTTCCGCACCCCGCAGTCTCATCACTAGGCCGTAAACGCACTTTTTGTTCCTCTCCCTCTCCTTCTCCCTCTCCCTCTCCCTCTCCTTCTCCCTCTCCCTCTCACTCTCACTATCCCTATCACTCTCCCCCTCCCTCTCCCTATCCCTATCACTCTCCCTCTCTCCCCCTCTCACTCTCCCTATCCATCTCACTCTCCCTTTCACTCTCACTCTCACTCTCACTTTCCATCCCTCACTCTCCCTCTTTCCCTTTCTCCCTCTCCCCTGTCGTCTCCACCCTTCACCTCTTCTCTCCCCTTTCCGATCACCCTCCCCTCTCCTGCTCCCCTCTCCTGCTCCCCTCTCCTGTTCCCCTTTCCTGCTCTCCCTCTCCCTCTCGCCCCTTCTTCGCCCTCTCGCTCCTCCTCTCACTGGTTGGCTCAGTGTCAAGATAATGTGATTGAGTGGAATATCAAGTCATGGTGCTGGTGGTCTCCCAGTGGGGCAGCACTATAAAGTCACTATGAGTGTGCAGTGTCACAAGTGGGTATCCGTCCTTACATGGCATTAGATGTTGCCAGGATGTAAAACTCAACCAACCAACCAACCAACCAACCAACCAACCAACCAACCAACCCCTTCCTCTCCTTCCCTCTGCCCCTTCCCTTTCCTCCCTCTCTCTCTATCTCTCTCTCCCTCCCTCTCTCTCCCTCTTCCTCTTCCTCTTCCTCTCCTCTTCCTCTCCTATCCTCTCTCCTCTCTCCTCTCTCTCCTCTCTCCTCTCTCCTATCCTCTCCTCTGCTCTGCTCTCATCTCATCTCATCTCATCTCATCTCATCTCACCTCCCATCCCCTCCCCACCCCGTCTCCCTCTCTCTGTTTACCCCCCACCCCCTCCCTTGTTGCATTTGTATACCACGCCGAGTACACAGATCATTGCAATGAAAGAATGAACAAATGTGCCCGAAGCCTGCCCGATGTGTAGTGTACTGTTACTGCGTCACTACATTGTGTATGTAATAGTATGACATGCCGTATGCAACTCGCTTTATAATATCTATCTATAATAAATGTAACGTAATATGTATGTAATAAGTGTCTGTGTGATTAAATAACTGGCTGTAGATACACTCTTATATGATTAATAGAGCAATGGGGGGGGGGGGGTGCTGAAAAATCGCAATAACCTTGCGCCGTGTGGGGAGCGGGTGGAGGAGGAGTACCTGCAACTCAGCACGTAGCCCCCCACCCCCATAGTCCACCCAAGCTCGGCTGGGAGAGTGTGCATATGGAAACTATTCATGAATCAAAGCTAGGTTTCGGATGGCAGATTAATTGGAAACATACTCAAAAGAGCTTAGAATTGAGTTGATATCCATTGATTGATATATGTATTGCCTGAACATGGGGGCTGTGCCGGAAAATTACTGATGCCCGGTGGTAACAGGCAAATTCTATACTGTAACAGGACGCTAAATGGAGGTGTTGGCATTTAGACGGTAATCATCAAAATGGTTTTACAGAGGTCTATCTATGTTCATGCTCACGGTCTGGTGTAGGCGTGCTGTCAGTTCCTCCTGTAAGCTAACAGATAGGTATGTACCACAAAAAGGCCCTCATCCTCTAGTTGTTAAGTTATCGGGTGGTGTTACCGGGCTTGGTGGCCGAATCAGTAGAACGCGGGCTTCGCATGCGGGAGATCAGGAGTTTGGCTCCCGGTTGATTCCAACCAATGCCTTATAAAATTTATTGTCGCTTCCTAGCCTGGCGCTTGGCATTAATAGGATAGGCCAAGGACTGGTTAGCTCAGTGTCAGGCTAATGTGACTGAGTGGGGTATCAGATCATGCTGCTAGCAGCCTGATTTCCCAGTGGGGCAGCAACCATAAAGTCGCCATGAGTGCACAATTCAGTACCCGTCCTGATATGACCTTAGATGTTGCCAGGATGTAAAACTCTACCAACCAACCAAGTTATTGGGTGCGCATTGAATATGAAATCAGATGTTCAATGTTGAAGGTGGCAAGTAGTCTTCATAATGTTCACATACCGCTATAGAAATCTGTAAGTGTGTGTCTGTCGTGTGTCAGAATCTCCCATCCAATGCCTTCCATGGTGGCGGTAGAGACCGGGTCCAATAGCTGCAAGCAGGAACTGATCAGCAGATTAGTGTACAAGTTTCGCTACCTCCCACTGTGATATTACTGGATGCCCGGCCACGTTTGGGACACCAGATAATATGACAAAACTCTCCCCGTCATTATCTCTTATCTGTCAGCTCATTTAACCAATATGAAGGAAGAATGAAGACAAGTCACTCAGATAAACAGTGGGGAAGTTGTGCTTTATTAACACCGACTTCTGTCCACCTACCAGTGACCTACCATCCACTCCCCTTACCTTCTAGCCACACAAGATATCATTACCTCTTTAGCCTGTATAGAAAGCAGTGTACACAGCCCATGGGACAGGAGTCCCATGGCTGTGTTACACTCAATTGGAATATATGAATTTAGCCAGCATCAGACAGAGTGTCTGGGGTTCCTGCTCAAGAGTAGGTGTGTCTCACTCAAGAGCCAGGAGTAGAGTGATCTCTCTCCAGGGGGTCTGGAGCAGAGCCTAGAAAATATGATCTTGGTTTGAGGCTAGTGTGGTCAGAGAGCCAATGGGAAGTGGGTGACTGGGCAGTCCTCAGCCAGCCAATCAGGCACCTCCACAGTCGGGTGGGTGGCAACCCCCCCAGTAGGGGTGGCTGTCACTCAACCAAGCTGCAGGTGGTGGCCTCTGTGTATATGCAGATTAGGCTGGTGGGCCCACCCAGTGGTCATGTAGGGACAGGTAGCTGCAAACAGTTACAATAGATCTCTGTTAAAATGGTCTTTTCTCCAATTGCACTCTTTATGAATGCATTGAGAAGTATTTCAACACTCATGTACTGTCTCTTATTTAGGAACATCTCTTCATTAATCTAGGCATCATGTATGAACATATATTTCACATAGCTTATATAATGTCATAATGGGAGTGGGATATTATTACTTTTAGTTTACATAACATCGTCCACACTCCATCGCCCAAGAATAATAATGCTGTCTACCAATATACAATTCTAAACCGAAAATCCGTATATTTTTACAACGTCCCTCTTCCATTTCTACTTGCGCAAACGGCCAAGAAAAATGGAAGCCTTAAAACATTACGCCCTTTTCGGTTAAGCCAGAGCGAGTGCTATACAGTGGAGCAAATATGAGTTGTCAATAGACTTTGTAAATTCCGTTACCCTTCTTGTTCGAAATGCCCACGCCTTGTATTTTCTTAGGTATATTCTCCACTGTATTGGCCACTCCTCCCTTCCTCACTGTCAAAAGTTTTTCTATCAAGTTTTCTGTCTTTCTCCGGTTCTCCACCACCTTGAGGACCATTCCTATCTATTTGTTTACAGTAATTGTTTTAGACAAGAACAGGCCCAAAATCTATATTTAGAATGGCGGTCCCAATGTAGACGGTGGCTTTGAACCGGCTATCTTGCTACTTATCTATACTAGTTGTGCTCCCCCCTTACATAATATCAAATTTATATTTAAAAGGCTGTCTTTTATCCTCCTGTCACTGTCCAGGCTGTGTCTGCTAATTCTCTTGCGTGCCCATGCCCCCTTTTAAAACTCATGACACAAAAAAAAATTAGTTTTAAAAATAGGGTAAGCAGGACAGAATAGCAACACCAGCAGGGAACCATGACAGGTCAGATCTTGCATAGGACAATCAGCACAACATGTCATTCAGTTTCGACTACTGTAGTTTTGTTGCAGTACTTGCTTCACTCGACCATCGACCTTATATTTTAGTGCTTAATCAACTTTTTGGCAAATGCTGTCATCTAGTCCCGCATCGATACACCTGTCCCTCCATTTTGCCCTCACCGACTGTGAACTGTAAGAAACCTGAGACGTCGATGGTAGACGCGTGGTTGCTCAGCAGGTCCTTATTGAGTTAACATTGCGGATCTCGCCTTATGGGCAAACAAGTACCAGCAATACACCTGTCCATCCATTTTGACCTCACCGCCTCTGAACTGTAAGGAACCTGGGAACGTCTATGATAGACGCGTACTCTTTCGACAGGTCCTTATTGCATTCATATTACGGGTCTCCCCTTATGGGAAAACAAGGTTTAAGCGGTTTGGTTCGATGACCTACTCTTTAGGGACTGTTTTCTTGTAACTTAGACTAGCGCCAATTCTTCGATCTCACCAAATACAAGTCGTATGTCAAGTTAGAAGCAAATAATGACTCCATATGTGCCTTCTGTACAATGATACAGCATCCCATATCTGTTTTAACACATAACATGGCAATTTTAATTTCATCTACGACACGTTACCGGCGTCGTAATTGTACACGCAATGACATTGTATAGAACCAATGTCATCCATCAAATGACCCAATTCATTTCCTGCCTCACTGGTTGTCCTAACCAACCACCGGTCCCATCACTCTAGTGACTCTGAATCATTGACCCTGTCAATCCTTGCCCAAGGTCAATCAAGTGATCCGAATCAATCAGATGACCCGAATCAATCAAATGCCTCGAACTCTTGAAATGAAACCAATCATTTCCTCCATCAATGGTTGCCCTAACCAACCACTGGTCCCGTCACTTCCAGTGACTCTTTGAATCATTGACCCCGTCAATCCTTGCCCATGATCAATCCAATGATCCTATTATTACGCCTACTGTGGCACCCGAGCGGCGATGCCCACACCAGTGGTGTGCACACCGCCGTGAGCCCACGAATGTCTGCAGCCTGTCCGGCACCGCATACCACCGATTGGATGCTCAGAAACGGATCACGGATCCGAGATCCAATCGTGATAACACGCGCACCGCGATCAGCAGCTGCACCTCATTGGATTTACCCAAAAACCACATCCTTGGTTTAACAAAAAAATTCTGACTGGTGCTCGGATCACGTCCCTGCCGCACACTAACCTATGAGTACATGTAAATGGAGGGAGGCAGTGAACACCCAGCGCGTCACCATACCGTCCGCCCTACTCTAAGTCGTCTTCCTCTCGTCTTTCCCATCGGGCACGTGAACTCGTCCTTCCTACATATGCGTCGTCTTTCACTCGCATTTCTACCATCGCACACACGGACTCGTCCCTGCCGGACAGCATCGTCCGGTTCGATTCCATGAGCAGCCCGAGGCGCGAACTCGTCTATGGCTCAGTCAGTGCCGATGGGTCAGGTGGCCGCTAAGACCTTCCCATGGCTATATCCTCGCCAGTTTCATGCAAGCAGGAATCAGAGAGGCACATAATGTTTAATTAATCCTCTCCCCCTTACTTTGTTACTGCGGGTTATTTGCAAGCAGGAATCCGAGGAAAGACCAATTGCTATAATTAGCTTCCCCCCCCTATACTTGTATTCTAACTAGCACGGATCCGAGAGGCACCTAATGTCTAATTAAATCCTCCCCCCCTTACTTGTTCATTGTGGGTTGGGCGGGGAGCCTAATTTTCCCGTTATTCCCAATTTCCCCGAGCACTACCAGGATCCCGAGTCAGCTACCCGTCGCCAGACCGAAAGGCTTGGGAAGGGCTAGGAGTAGGTGACTAGAAATCCTTGATGGCAAGCCCCAGCGGTTCCGA
The DNA here is from genome assembly GCA_030323885.1 of Branchipolynoe longqiensis. NCBI lineage: Eukaryota > Metazoa > Annelida > Polychaeta > Phyllodocida > Polynoidae > Branchipolynoe > Branchipolynoe longqiensis. The sequence goes on from CM059188.1 coordinate 112,558,283, forward strand.
GCGACTCTCACTCCTGTCCCGGTCGAGTCAAACCAATGACTTTAAAATTGATACTTGTCGCTTCCTAGCCAGGCGCTCGGCATTATTAGGATAGGGCAAGGACTGGTGTGCTCAGTGTCAGGATAATGTGACTGAGTGGGATACCAGGTCATGGTGCCGGCGCCTGGTTTCCCAGTGGGACAGCACTATAAAGTTGCCATGAGTGCGCACTGTCACAAGTCGGTACCCGTGCCCTTAGATGACCTTAGATGTTGCTAGGACGTAAAACAACAACAAACAAACAAACGCGTAACCCACTCCTGTCATTACACCCTCGGTCAAGTTCCGACCGTTACTTTTAGCGAATGAGGTCATTACCTTTGTCTTAAATTTTCTACAACGTCCCTGCTCATCCCCCCAATTTGGTTTTGACACGCGGGAAGTGCATACAATATGTGGAATAACACCACCCCTAGTAGACAGCTCGGAAACATTTTACATCCTACGCAAACTACAAACGTCCCTGCTCCTCCCCAATGTTTTATGGTTCAGACGCACCAGAGTGCATACACCTGCGCAATACACACTAACCCTTACCAAAAACAGCTTGGAAACAGCCTGTCAACGACCAACCACGTTATACAGCGTCCCTGCTCCTCCCCAACCTTTATGGTTCAGACGCACCGACACTGTACACACATGTTGGCAACCCTCCTACACCCTATATGGCAGCGCGGCCAGCTCCAACATCGAGCCCTGCGCCTTATACTGCACGATGGTGTCTCTATGGACTGGTAACGGGGAGGGAGGGGACAGGGCTTTGGATTCACAGACCACCACCTCCCTACCCATCGGTACCATCCCTTGTCTCCCTGTCCCTGGTCGTCCGCATCTGGTACAACGAGCTTGGCATCTGTAATAACAATACATCATACCACATAACACGCTTATACAGGCGACTGCCAACAAACAATACCACAATATACTGAAATGTTCAATACGGACGTAGTCGTCCGGCACCTGCACTAGACCGTCCATCGACATCAGGGGAACCTGCAACTCTGGCAGGCGCTCGAGCTGCTCCTTCATCACTCGGTGGAGAACAGCAGGCCATGAGACATTCAAGGCTGGAGCTCCAGCCTTGGTGGCATCCGTTGTATGTTCACGGTCTCATGTTTCACAGTCAATGTTCGCAGAAGCCAACCTCTGCCCTCCACCAAGCATGCCTCCGGTACCTGCAGCACTGTTGGGCCGGTGATCCTCTTGCTGACCTGAGGTTTTCCGGCACAACAAATTGTCACATCGATCCGAGGTTCATGGGGTGCAATGCTCACACCACCCATGCCCTCCACAGGTGCCGCAACGGTGGCAGACACAGTCTTTTGGATCTTCGTGATCCGCAGCTTGCAGTCTCCCGGCTCCGTCCCCGTCACGAGCACCGCTTCACAGGTCTGGTAGGTCATTTCCATGGCAGGATAGCACACCGTGGGCAAGCTGCCCATGCAAGCTTCAGGATAGAAGCTTGCCTTCCTTCTTGTGCTTACCGCTACCACAGATTTTCCCACCACGGTCCTTGAATGTTCATTGTCTAGTGGCACCGGCAGATACGTCAAGTGGTATGCCACATACGTCTCCTGACTCACCATCTGTAGTCCCAGGCGGAAGGCGATCGACGCGTCCGGAGCCCACACCGGTTCTACCCTTGCGTGTTGGTAGTACCAATGCAGATCGAGACCGCGAAAGCCCGCATCCTTTGCCGCCTCTATTACAAGTGCCAGCTGCGCCGGCATCAGTAATACCTCCGTCAACATGCCGCGCTCCAGCTGCATCACCATCCGATGGTGCAATGCTCGCTTTGATATGTAGTCGTCCACCACGCTTTCCAACTCCTCCACTGCCAGCCTCACTCGCTGCAGCAGCGCTAAGTCATTGGAGACTGCTGTCATCTCCTCGGCTTCGTCCTGTGCTAAGGCTATCATTGATTCCACTACAGAAACATGCTCCGCTAATTGCAGCTGAATATTTCGTGTTCTATTCATAATGGAAAGCATATGCTCTTGGTTATGCTTCAGGGCTTGCGTATGTAAACTGTGGGTGGTAATAGCCTGCTGCACTTTGTTTAGTTGTGCCTGGCTTACCGTACCAAACAGCCATGATGCCGCCACCCCTACTGCATTAACCAGTCCCCTCTTAGGCCGTTTAGTAGACACCTGCGGAACCTCAGCAGGCTCTTGCCCTAACCTGGCCTGCAGGACACTGAGTTTCATTTCCCAATGATGAATATTAACATACCACTTGTTCTTAGTCAATTTGTCCACATGGTCCCGCACCTGTGAGAACCAGTGCTCCACCGGTGGCCAGTTTGGGGGTGTGATTAGTACCACCACCTGCCACACAGCAGACACTGTCCTCACTTCTCCTTGGCCCCTAACTAGGACACCATCTTTCTTAAAGAGGTCGGTGCTGCTGCCCAGAGGCAGGCAGCACCAGATGACACCTATGTGCCAGTACAATGACCACAAGGTAGAAATTGACTTGAATATATATTTGTAGTTTCTGGATGATATCCCTCGAGGAGATCGTGTCCCGCAGCACTATGTGACAGTGAGGCCGGACAGATCCTGATATCAGTCCTAACTGCTATATTCGACGAACACTTACGTGGTCTCAAAATTTCTTGCTGCAATCAACTGGACAACTCCTGAATGCAACCTACTTGCACCCCGGAGGTTCCCGAAGCGATAAGTACTAAATTTCAGTCTTATAACAAGCCTTAGCCTCCCGGACCAGCATCTCACTGAATCTTCACCAAAGATTGTCCAACCATTAATCAGTCACGTACTGACGGTGTGTGCTTCTAACACACCGGCCTAGTTCAAGTCCTGCGCCGTGTGCCTCGTCCAGTGCACTAGCGGACACTTCTCCAGCTTTCCTTATTGGGGTTTTTCATCCCAGCCACGCCTCAGGTGCTGTGAACCACACAAAAATAAACACACAATTTTCTGCAACTTTTCCGTGTCGGAACAAGCCACACAATGTTCGCGTACCTCACTCAGTCGGTCGGTTCGTTGTGGTTTCATGTACTAGCAACCCCTGCGGTGCTGGAAATTACCCAACGAGCAAATACACATATCTATTTATATCGTCCGTGTCGGGACTTAAAAGACAGCCTTTTAAAATATAAATTTGATATTATGTAAGGGGGGAGCAAAACTAGTATAGATAAGTAGCAAGATAGCCGGTTCAAAGCCACCGTCTACATTGGGACCGCCATTCTAAATATAGATTTTGGGGCTGTTCTTGTCTAAAACAATTACTGTAAACAAATAGATAGGAATGGTCCTCAAGGTGGTGGAGAACCGGAGAAAGACAGAAAACTTGATAGAAAAACTTTTGACAGTGATGAAGGGAGGAGTGGCCAATACAGTGGAGAATATACCTAAGAAAATGCAATGCGTGGGCATTTCGAACAAGAAGGGTAACGGAATTTACAAAGTCTATTGACAACTCATATTTGCTCCACTGTATAGCACTCGCTCTGGCTTAACCGAAAAGGGCGTAATGTTTTAAGGCTTCCATTTTTCTTGGCCATTTGCGCCAGTAGAAATGGAAGAGGGACGTTGTACAAATATACGGATTTTCGGTTTAGAATTGTATATTGGTAGACAGCATTATTATTCTTGGGTGATGGAGTGTGGACGATGTTATGTAAACTAAAAGTAATAATATCCCACTCCCATTCTCGTCGTGGTCACCCTGTGATAATAATTGGATGCCCGGCCACGTTTGGGACACCGGATAATAGATAAATACAAAACTCTCCCCTTCATAACTCTTATCTGTTAGCCCATTTAACCAATATTAAAGAAGAATGAAGACAAGTCACTCAGATAAACAGTGGGGAAGTTGTGCTTTATTAACACTGACTTCTGTCCACCTACCAGTAACCTATCATCCACTCCCCTTACCTTCTAGCCACACAAGATATCATTACCTCTTTAGCCTGTCTAGAAAGGAGTGTACACAGCCCATGGGACAGGAGTCCTATGGCTGTGTTCCACTTAATTAGAATATAGGAATTTTGCCAGCATCAGACAGAGTGTCTGGGGTTCCTCCTCAAGAGTAGGTGTGTCTCACTCAAGAGCCAGGAGTAGAGTGATCTCTCTCCAGGGGATCTGGAGCAGAGCCTAGAAAATATGATCTTGGTTTGAGGCTAGTGTGGTCAGAGAGCCAATGGGAAGTGGGTGACTGGGCAGTCCTCAGCCAGCCAATCAGGCACCTCCACAGTCGGGTGGGTGGCACCCCCCCCCCCCCAGTAGGGGTGGCTGTCACTCAACCAAGCTGCAGGTGGTGCCCTGTGTGTATATGCAGATTAGGCTGGTGGGCCCACCCAGTGGTCATGTAGGGACAGGTACCTGCAAACAGTTACAATAGATCTCTGTTAAAATGGTCTCTTCTCCAATTGCACTCTTTATGAATGCATTGAGAAGTATTTCAACACTCATGTACTGTCTCTTATTTAGGAACATCTCTTCATTAATCTTAGGCATCATGTATGAGCATATATTTCACATAGCTTATATCATGTCATAATGGGAGTGGGATATTATTACTTTTAGTTTACATAACATCGTCCACACTCCATCGCCCAAGAATAATAATGCTGTCTACCAATATACAATTCTAAACCGAAAATCCGTATATTTTTACACCACGTTGCAGGTGATGTGCTCTATGCTGGGCTATAGGTGTGCTGGTGTATAATTTCGTAAATTGACTGCAAACATGTTATATTGGTTTTGTGCATGTTGCGTGTATGTGTCACGTGCATTATGTACACCTACTTTTATATTTTTCTGGCTGGTTAGAAATAGAGTTGGAAGCAAATAGAGTTATGTCGTGGGGGTGATGAAAATGGGAAATATTGCGCCTAGAACCCTCATCTCTTTGCATTCTGGGCCAGTGTGCTAACCATTACACCACCTAGGCTCCCTGATATCACCACACTACCCACGCCTACCTGTCTATGTGGTTACTTGCCTGAGAGGTCAGCGCAGACTACTACAGTTACATTGTTGTTGAGACTTGTTGATTCTCAAATTAGACATGCCCCACCGCCTCTGTGATATGGTTGGCAACATCTGAATAAACAATGAGACAGGAGTAATCAACAAGGGGCGCAATGACGTCCTTCACCCTGAGAGAAGACCAGACGGAATGGCCGAATGAGTTGAGCGTCCGTCTCCCCTATTGGTAGATTGTGGGATTCAAGCCTGTGAATTTGAACCCTGGTCGAGTCAAAGAAATGACTTAAAAATGTATATTTGTCGCTTCGTAGCCAGGCCCTCGCCTTTATTAGGGTAGGGCAAGGACTGGTTGCCATAGTGTCAGGATAATGTGATTGAGTGGGATATCAGGTCATGGTGCTGACGACCTGGTCTCCCAGTAGAACAGCCCTATTAAGTCACCTTGAGTGCACATTGTCGCAAGTCGGTACCCGTCCTGACATGACCTTAGATGTTGCCAGGATGTAAAACTCCAACAACCAATCAACCCAGTGGGGCAGCACTATTAAGTCGCCATGAGTACACAATGTCACAAGTCGGTACCCGTCCTGATATGACTTTAGATGTTGCCATGATTTAAAACGCCAACAAACAAACAAATCACCGTGAGAGCATTCGTCTGAATAAGTGCGTGTAAGGGGAATTTGAAACTACGTGAATTGTTCTTTGTGACGTAGCTACTAAGTGTGAATTTGAATGCCTTGTCTTTATGCAATGATGTCACCTACCACTGACGTCACCCGAATGTGGCAGTGTGGCTTAAATCGTACAAGTGCGTAGTGTAGGTGTCGAGTGGTAAGGTGTTATTTGTCTACTCATCCGTGGCCCGGCCCACTTAGGCGCCACACGCCACACGCCGATTGCCTACTGCCTACACGCGCACATTGCCACACCGCAGGACCTTGTTGACTCCCAACTCCCTATCCCTCTCACTCTCCCTATCCCTCTCCTTTTGACTCTCCCTATCCCTCTCCCTTTGACTCTCACTCTCCCTATCCCTCTCCCTTAACCCCTTCCCTCACTCTCCCTCTCTCGTTTTCTCGCTATCCCCTGTCGTCTCCACCCTCCACCTCTTCTCTCCCCTCTCCTCTCCACATCTTCTCTCCTGCTCCCCTGTCCTGCTCTCCTCTCCTCTCCCCCTCGCTGCTCTTGACTTCATTGTATTTATAATTAATTACCTTGATTGCCACATCTGACAGAATGATGGGAGTTTGGGTATGCAGGGTCTGTACGGGGCTTGGAAAGTCTTGAAAAGTCTTGATCTTCATTTGCCCCATTTCAAGGCCTTGATTTGAACCTATTTTGGGTAATTCGTCTTGAAAATCTTTGAAATCCATTAAATGGTCCCCCACTGATCTAAATTAGTCTGCAATCACAATTCGTCATTGTTTTTCCCCCTGAAATCCAAGTGAAAGTAGTCTTGAAATTCCTTCTTTTTTTAAAACAGCCTTGAAAGCCTCGAAATAGCCGACTGCACATATGATACAGTGCAAGTGACTGAATTGTCTACCTGCCCAAGTGGCAAAACTACTTGCCCAAGACCAAGCCAGCCAATGGAAACTGAAATATGCTACTGCAGATCAGAAAAATAACAACATGCCCATTTGGGCAGGTCACCGAGAACTTTACCTGCTCGACCGAGTAAGCTAGGTGCCCCGGAAAACTAGGCAGTCCTTATTATCCTACCCTGACTTAGCGCCAACTTTGAACTGCCGGCAACCATCTGCTGCTGGTAGCGGGCAATCAGGACTGTGGCGCCTCTTGCCACTGATGATGCAGTCACACTACGACGTAATGGCCAACGTGAGTCCGACGAGGGCGACTTTCGATAAACCCGACATGATATGCAAATACGTGGCCAAGTTGGACGACGAGACTCCGACATCGTCGAAAACGACACCGGAACGTGGTCTAGTAACCGGCCCACCCGACAGCATGGATGTGAGGCGACGTTGACCTGACGTAGATGACGTGGTCATAACGCGAGCCTAACGTGACCGTAACGTGACTCGAACGTCTTATCAACTCGTCGCGTCATGTCAAAGTTGTTTCAACATGTCCAAAACCTCGACGTCCTCCGACGAGAGGCGACGAGAGTGAACATGATGTGATGATACCTTAACGTGACTGTACTGTGACTTTAATGTGACCCGGCGTAATGACGAAAAGTCACCCACGTCGGAGTCACATCGCCCATTACGTCGTAGTTTGACTGCACCATTAGACTGTTCATAAATCAGCAGGCGTAAGTCTTGCGTGCGTGACGATGGCCACCAGGGGCAGGTTTAGTTTTTGGTTCGCTGAACTTCTCCGCAGGCAGTGAGTACCTTGGACGACAGGTCCATCTGAACCTCCCCAACATTCCACGTGTGTTGGTGATGGTTCATGATGCCGAATTGGACAGCTACACCCAAAGTCAAACGGCGGTCTCCTCCCACCAGGTCTGTTGGTGTAGAGAAGTAGATAAAGGAGCGAAAAAAAGCAAGATGCAAGACGTGAGGGCGGACCGGATGTGGTAGCCGAATCGATAGAGCACTGGATTCCCATGCGGAAGGTCGGCATTTCCAATCGCGGTCGGGCAAAGCAATGACTTCGAAAAGTTATACTTGACGCTATCTAGCCTGGCTCTTGGCATTCCCAGGATATGGCAAGGACTGGTTAGCTCAGTATTAGGATAATGTGACCCGAGTGGGATATCGGGTCATGGTGGTCTCCTAATGGGGCAGTAGTATAACATCGCCATTAATGAGTGCGCACTGTTCCAAACTGGTACCCATCCTGATATGATCTTAGATGTTGCCAGAACGCTAACAAACAAACAATACACGTGAGGACGTGATTAATGATGGCGGAAAGCCCAGCCTCCAATAGCTGATGTTTACTTTTTGTGCCTAGGTGTGTGTGGGGGGGGGGGGGGTCGTTAAACAAACAAACATTTAAAATAAAAGTTACTTCCAACCAAAGTATGGTAGATTATAACAATCACCCTATTGGATTTATCTATTTTTAAAAACCCTGACAGAAACCCAAACCCATCGGATATGCCCCTTTAACTGATATTTCAATAGGCTAAGAGTAGAAGACTTAAAGCTGCATAGTCCGATGAAGCATCAAATTAAAAAAACAAGTATCTCGATTTGATTATGCATATCTAACTTAAATACTGGTGCACTTGTTAAACATGTGTGACCACATATAAGGGAATCCTGAGGCAATTTAATAGAACCTGCTACTGCAGAAACCTATGGTGTCAGAGTTTTGGCAAGCTTGTTTGCACTTCAAATATCTCAAAAGTTAGCTATTTAAAATAAAAGTTACTTCAAATGAAAGTAGGGTAGATTATAATAGGTACCGGCAGCGCCCATTAAAAGTCCAGGAATGGTGCTTTTTTCATCAATATTCACATGCTTGTAACTTTGTATGTATGTATATGATTTAGATGAAATTACATAACCTAGAACATCAACATATGTTCTATCCGATGGTGTTGTTAGATAGAATATATAGTAAGTTTGTATTTAAGTAAACTCCATTTGTATGATGAGTGTATTTAGTGAATATTCCTTCATTCCTGATTTAAATGAAAACGACTGCTAAAACAGGGTATTTTTAATGGGCTCGCGCTTCCTTGCACTACCTCGTAGAAAGTCAGGGATGGTATCACAAGAAGCGCAATGACCTCACCTTTCTAACCATATATGGTTTGCCCTAGGTCAAAAAGGTCAATCAGGTCAAATTCTGCAATTTAAATAATTTTGAAAGTTTAAAGCCCATCTACTGAATTAAAAAATATTTTAAACCTAATAAGATTTGGTATGGATAGAAAGACAATTTAATTACCTTTCTAATGATACCAATCTTACTATAGTGCCATGTATTCCAAGGAGGCGCAGGCAGAATATTGACACCAACCTGTTTGGGCCTTTGCTGACCATAGTAGTTTCACAATGATGACACCCATTTAGAAACATGTATTTGACATTGATGTCTATTGAGTTATATCACAAAATATATAATCTAATATTGTACCAAATTTGGGGAAGATCCAACCATTACTTTAGGTACAGTGAATATTTAAAGATTTATTTAAATCAATATTTTTGGTTTGATACACTTTTAATCTGTATTTGCAATCAAAATACAGCTTTTCATATTTTTAGTTTAAATCTGTGGTAGAGCTAATATGCATTAGTTCCATATGCTATGTGTGCAAAATTTGAAGGACATCCAACTATTAGATAAGCCACAGTGAGTGTTCAAAGCTTGATGAACAAATTTATATTTTTGATTTTGTACACTTTTCTTCTGTATATGCAATCAAAATGCACATTTTGTATTTCTAGATTGAATATTAAAACGATAATGTGTATTACCTCCAGATGATATCCACTGTCAATTTATAGGATGATACACCAATTGGTTAAGCTACAATCAACATTTAAAAATTCATCAAATTAATATATTTGGTTTTTTGACAATTTATCTTTATATGTTCAATCAAAATTCAATATTTTCCATATTTTTGGATATAATATTGATATACATAATATATATTAGTCTCAGGGAATGCTTATTGTAATACTGTGCCAAATCTGAGGAAGATTCAAGAGGTTTTTTAAAATTGATTATCTCAAAAACAATAATATATATAGCCTAACTCTTTTTGGATTTGGGTTTGTAAATTCAACGTCTACAGGAAGGAATAACAATATTGTACCCTGTCCATATTTTAAAATTTCGCTGCCTGTACCTAATTATAACGATCAACCTAATATGTTTATCTCATAGAATGATAGAAACTCAAAACCCATCGGACTATGCAACTTTAATCAACTCGGCAGTGTATGGCGCCTGTGAGACTACTGGGTTTATCTTACTTGTCGAGCACTGCATCAGTCACTGAGTGTGTGACGTCACTGCTTGAAAACATACCAGAGGGTAGCGGCACGTTATCTAACCGGGCGCGGTGGTCGAATCGATCGAGCGCAGGCCTCGCGTGCGGGAGATCCGGAGTTCGGTTCCCAGTCGATTCAAACCAATGACTTATAAAATGGATACTTGTCACTTCCTAGGCTGGAGCGCTGCCTTAATAGATTAGGGCAAGGACTGGTTTAGCTCAGTGTCTGGCAGGGATGAAAGATCTCCGCGATTCCGCGGATTTCCGGGATTTCTCAGTCCCGCAGCACCATCAGCATAGATCTATACTAATACATGGTGCAGACGCTGCAGCACTATCAGCGTATACCACTAATAAATGCTTCAAACGGCGCAGAACTAGTATCAGTGTATACTAATATATATGAAAACCGACTCCCGAAAATTTTCCGAGATTCCCTGACAGTGCTAAACCTATGGGAGAATATCCACATTTCCGCTTTTTTTCCCGGAGACCACTTTCATCCCTGGTCTGGATAATGTGAATGAGTGGGATATAGGATCATGGTGCCAGCGGGTTGATTTTCTAGTGGGCCAGCACTATAAAATTGCCATGAGTGCACACTGTCACAAGTTGGTACCTGTCCTGATAAGACCTTAGATTTTGCCAGGATGTAAAACTCCAACAACCGACCAAGCTCTTTGTGCTGCTTTAGAGTAGATGTTTGTTGTTTGTTTGTTGTTTTACGTCCTAGCAACATCTAAGGTCATATCAGGACAGGTACCGACTTGTAACAGTGCGCACTCATGGCGACTTTAATGTGCTGTCCCACTGGGACACCAGGCCGCCGGCACCATGACCTGGTATCCCACTCAGTCACGTTATCCTGACACTGAGCACACCAGTCCTTGCCCTATCCTAATAATGCTGAGCGCCTGGCTAGGAAGCAACAAGTATCAATTTTAAAGTCATTGGTTTGACTCGACCATTGGTTTGACTCGAAGCATGGCTTTTACTAGATAAAGGATTCCCCCTGTACTCGCAGTACACGGGGAATACCAACCCTATATAAAAACTGTCGAAAAAGCGGGGGAATGAAATGTGAGCCTAAATCCACAATCTAAAAAGTAATACTTATTCTGTATATGTGTCTTAATATTTCCCCGCTACCTTTGACCTGAAAAATATAATAAAACATATAGTTTAATAGAATTTAAAGGTGAAATCGACGGCTTTTATGGCCGCCATCTTGTCTTTTTGCATTCTCGCCCATCACCAACTCTGTGCCGATATAAGTACCCATTTGATACTGGAGGCAGGCATTCTACTTCCTGTTCCATACTAAAGCTATTTTCACCCGTATTTAGACTACATTGTCGTTCACCGGTGTACTACAAGTACCGGGTGAATCTGTTATCTAGGCGTTTACCAGATGTGTATAACTAACGCTGGGTAAACTAAATGTGCAGCTGTTTCTAATATGGACAGTTCAATATGGCGGTGAGTACTTTCAGAAGTATGATATAAATGACGCTTATATAATAAGCACCAGCTCAAAGTCGAATTCCTCCAGTGCGCTCTACGTGGTCACACCCACGTATCCACGGCTTCGCTATGTCCTATTCCATAGACCCCCTTTCAATGTTTGTAAACATTGTGTTTGCGCGCGCAGCTTGGCTGCAGAATGAATGCACACTGCCACTGGGTTTGCTGGTACGCGCAGTGCAAAACGTTTATTTTATTCGAAATTAATAGAAATGCAGAACCCTAACCATATAAATTTAATATAATCTATTCGTTGAATATGTTTTCTATATGTGTTCCAAGCGGTTTGTGTCTAGGTGGTGTGGTTTTAGAGATATTTCACTTTTTCTGTATGAAGATTGCTCACCGCCATTGACAATGCATTGAGTTTGCCGTATGCGCAGTGCAAAACGTCTATTTTATTCAAAATTAATAGAAATGCAGAACCCTAACCATATAAATTTAATATAATCTATTCGTTGAATATGTTTTCTATATGTGTTCCAAGCGGTTTGTGTCTAGGTGGTGTGGTTTTAGAGATATTTCACTTTTTCTGTAAGAAGATTGCTCACGGCCATTGACAATGCACTGAGCTTGCCGGTACGTGCAGTGCAAAACGTTTGTTTTATTCAAAATTAATAGAAATGCAGAACCCTAACCTTATAAATTTAATATAATCTATTCGTTGAATATGTTTGATATATATGTGTTCCAAGCGATTTGTGGCTAGGTGGTGTGGTTTTAGAAATCTTTCACTTTCTCTGTATGAAGATTGCTCACAGCATTGAGTTTGCAGTGTGTCATCCTGCAGCCAAACAGCGCGCGCACTGACCTAAATACCCATGCTGACGTCATATGAAATAGGTCTATTGGTGTCTGCAATGACTTTATTCCCTGGTCTTGTTACTAGGGTCTTAATTCGGCTGTGTTGAAAGTTGTGTTCTTACGGTGATAATATAATGCAAGGTGCTACTTTAGCATGTGGTCTACCGGGACTTCGATCTTACCCCTAACCCTAACAAAGTTAATTAAAACTGCAATTGTCAAAACCAAAATAAACATCTAGATTTGATTCTACATATCTAACTTAGACACTGGTGCACTTATTAAACATGTGTCGCCACACAGAAGGGAATACTGGGGCAATTTAAAAGAACCTGTTACTGCAGAAGCCTATGGTATCAGAATGTTGGCATGCTTGCCAAAGTTTACTTTGCATGCTTCCACTTCAAATATCTCAAAAGTTAGCCATGTAAAATAAAAGTTACTTCAAACTAGAATATGGTAGACTATAACGATCAACCTAATACTGGTTTAGATCCTGGTTTACTTGTTAAGTATTTGTTGCTGCATAGAAGGGCATACTATGTCAATTTCATAGAACCTGTTACAATTGAAGCTATGTGAGTTTTGGCAAGCATGCCAAAATTAATTTAGCATGTTTACACATCGAATATCTCCCAAAGTTTGCAATTTAAAATCAAAGTTACTTGAAGCTCATTAAGATAGATTCTAACGATCCACCTAATATATTTATCTCAGAAAATGAAAGAAACTCAAAACCATCGGACAATGCAACTTTAGCAACATTTAAGCCTTTCTAAATTGACCGACCATGGGACCGACTTTAAATGGTCCATTTAGGGAGGTGGTTGGTTTAGGGCGTTTTCTTTTTTTATCGTCACAATGGTATTGTATGGGCGATCGTTTGGAACCCAAATAAAGCGGTTGATATAGGCGAGTGGTCGATCTGTGGAGTTGGTCGGTTAGAGAGGTAGTTAGTAGACGGGCCCCAGACGCCGGACATGCAACGCTGCACCGGCTTTCAATGGCGCGCTGATTCGCGGCCCCTAAAGTGTCGCGGCGCGACACCGTGAGCAGCTTCGTGTCATGCTCGCCGTAATTACTCATGTTTTCTGTTGCCATGGCGAAAGGAACGCTGCGAAGCGGGGAGGGGTAATGAGGTGTATTGTGGCGGGTGTCGACGGTGGCGCTCCTCCCGGTGGGCGGCGGACGGCGCGGCGAGAAGTCACACGCGCCGCCTGGTGGCGAGCGGCGCAGTCACACCCACTCACCCACATGTACGTCACCGTCATGGGGGAGTGTGAGAAGAGCAATGGTGACGTTAGCAACCAGCATCGGTGATACCTCAGCGTGAACACCGGCCGCGGTGGCCGAATCGGTAGAACACGGACCTAAGCGTGCGGGAGATGGGGAGTTTGCTTCCCGGTTGAGTCAAACCGATGACTTATAAAATTGATACTTGTCGCTTTCCTAGCCTGGCGCTCGGCATTAATAGGATACGGCAAGGACTGGTTAGCTCGGTTTCAGGATAATGTGACTGAGTGGGATATCGGGTCATGGTGCCAGTGGCCTGGTTTCCCAATGCAGCCGCACTATAAAGTCACCATGAGTGTACACTGTCACAAGTTGGTACCCGTCCTGATATGACCTTAGATGTTGTCCAGATGTTAAACTCCAACAACCAACTGGTATATAACTGGCACAATTTCATGTCATGAATAATAAGTGGATACATAAGTGCATGAATAATTATGAATTTTAATCACAGGAAGTAAATGTATTTTCTTGCGCGACGCGGGTAGAATTTATTTTTGTATGTCATGTTTATATTGTGTAGGTGGGGCGTGCTGGGTAGGCATTAAGTGCACATAACGAGCCATTTTACTTCCCAGCACTCCTTTCTTTCACTGGAATTCAGTGGCAACCTAGGGGACCTCTCAATGTGGCAACAGTTGGTGTAACTACTGAAATGACACTCGGCCTGTCGTAGGAATCTACAAATTGTGACATCCCATTTTGGAAGCTCATCTTCACATTGTATTGATGGCCTAGACTGGTAAAAGTAGATGTGTTTGTGGGTGTGTCCACCAACCCCCACCGCCCCCACCCCAGCAGTGTGTTGTGGAGGTGCCAGTAAGATCATGGCCTTGACAGCATGATTGCACTTAATCCGGGGACAGATGCAAATAGCTTCAGTGACAACCTCATAACCACTGCTCGCCTTGTTACTAGTCAGTCTATGGTGTCGAATTTTCTGCTCATGCTATATGTGCGACTGTTTTATCTCCATAAAATCTCATTTTTAAGATTAATTCAAGGGATTCTAAAAAATTGCTTGGAAAGCTATTTAATTAAAAAATAATTAATGTTTATAGATAAATAATTGACTGATCGAATGGCTGGTTTTAGCATATTCTCACTGTCCTTGTATATATTAGATATATACGGTGTTAACAGCAATTCCAGGATACATCAGCATATTCAAATTCATTGCTGCGCATGACAAAACTGAACAGAGCATCCTCACCACATGTAGTGGGCCCTGATGGTGGAGTTTCCGACTTGGCCTGAGCATACAACTCGAACACTCTAATCTAATCTAATCTAATATAATCTAATATAATATAATATATTATAACCTATGCGTGTGTGTTGTATGTGTGTGCACACACACACACACACACACACCCTTAGACGGGTGCTAGCCTTCAACTAGCCCCGGAGTAAGTGTTGTATAAGTTTCCTCTGTAATATACAGGATCTATTTATTATACTGAAAGTAGTTGGGAGTGAGAACTGACTAGATGAACACAGCCTGTGCTGATTTGTGGCTGCCTACAGTTCAGTCCGCTCACATCCCACCGAGGTACATATACCCCGCCGTCTGTGGATCGACTCGGGATGAGGCCGACAGGGGGCGATGTTTGTTAGCAAGTTACGTCACGTGGTCCGTCATGTGGCTTCGCAGAGGAGTTTGGGCGATAATTGGGGTGCATAGAGTGAGCAGGTGGCGCGACTCCGTCGTTGTTATGCTGTATGCATCCCGCCGGAAGTCCCGTGGCGCCACCTACCGTCTTGAAGAACACTGTGACTTCACTTTGGTTGTGGTTTGAAAGTAGCACGCAGTCTCTTGGTAATCATCCTATGTTATTATTGTTAGTTATGTCTAGCTGATTGTCCTGTGTGATTTGAACACTCTGGGGAGTATGTGACTAACCCAATCCTGGCTATTCCCCCCACCCCCGGGTAGTATTACTTAGGGTGTGAAGCAGGTACATTTTAACATGTTGGTTACTATTATATTAACCGTTAAGCTATTTACTCGTAGTCCATACTCACCTTGAAAATATAAAGGTATGCCGGACCACTTCGAATATAAGGCTTTCGTTTCTTCCCAGTGTGGGATCGGATTTAGTGGCCGAATCGGTAGATCGAAGGCCTCCTATGGAGAAGGTCTGGAGTTCAATTCCCAGTCGCGTCAAACCAATGACTTACAAGATTGAGATTTGTCGCTTCCTAGCTGGCACTCGCCATTAATAGGGTATGGCAAGGACTGGTTAGCTCGGTGTCAGGATAATGTGACTGAGTGGGATATCAGGATATAGTACCGGCAGCCTGATTTCCTAGTGAGGCAGGACTATAAAGTTGCCATGAGGGTGCACTCTCACAAGTTGGTACCCGTCCTGATATGACCTTAGATTTTGCCAGGACGCAAAACCACCACCAACCAACTAATAAACCCAGTGAGGCAGCACTATAAAGTCGCCGTGAGTGTGCACTGTTAGTGTTACAAGTCGGTACCCGTCCTGATATGACCTTAGATGTTGCAGGAAGTAAAACTGCAACAACGAGCCTTCCCCAGTGTGTCGGTTTGTTAGTGAAACGTCCCATATGGCTGCAAAAAGACGACCGGGTGGTGGTGGAGCTGTGTGGGGGTGGAGCTGTGTGGGGGTGGAGGCGTGTGTGGGGGCCCTAACGATGCTCCTTGTTGCGTGTGGCGACACCACAGGTACTAACACGAGACAAGCAGCTAATTTCGCGGAAGGCACACCGCTTGGAGAGCTGGGAAGGGTGGGCCGTGTCATGACAGACGCGGCCACCAGGTGTCCGTTTACACCCAGCGCGTCTAATAGTTATATCCGGTGTCCTTGACGGAGGCGTTGGCGGACAATGACAAAGCGCAATTACCATAATTGGTGGTTTCCCCACAATTGTGAAATGGCTACTTGGATTATTCTGGAGATTTGTTCTCATCCTTAGACTATCCTGTCCTCTTTCCCCCTCCCCATCTCCTCTCCTCTCTCCTCTCCTCTCTCCTCTCCTCTCCTCTCCTCTCCTCTCCTCTCCTCTCCTCTCCTCTCCTCTCCTCTCCTCTCCTCTCCTCTCCTCTCCTCTCCTCTCCTCTCCCATTTCATCATATTAAATGTAGCATTGTTTCCTCAGATCCACCCCTCTTCCATGCCTCAGCACCTGACTGAGTGTATTACTTATGTCCTGTTTCACTACTTACACTACCTAGTACCAGACGGGATGGCCGAAACAGTTGAGCGTCCGTCTCCCTTTTTGGATGATCGTGGGATTCGAACCCACGGATTTGAACCCTGGTCGAGTCAAACCGATGACTTAAGGATTGATACTTGTCGCTTCCTAGTCAGGCACTCGGCATTAATAGGATAAGGCATGGACTGGTTGGCTCAGTGTAAGGATAATGTGGCTGGGTGGGATATCAGGTCATGGTGCTGGTGGCCTGGATCCCAGTGAGGCAGCACTAAAGTTGCCATGAGTGCGCACTGTCACAAGTCAGTACCTGTCCTGATATGACGTTAGGTGTTGCCAGGACGTAAAACTCAAACAAACAACCAACTTTATGTAACAATGAGCTGAATTTATATCTGGGCCGCGTTCACGGTCCGTCTCCGAGACGTCTCCGTGATGCCCCTGACATCAGTTCTAGTCTGAACTGCAAAAGCAGTTTGTCGCCTCGTAAATGGCCGCCCCCATAGGCGGTGGGCATTTGCAATGGAAAAGCTGCACTGTGATTGGCTGAAACCACTGACTATGGCAGCCATTTTCGAGGCGCTTTTCATCTCCTGTCTGAGATGTCTCCGAGATGCACCCTGAACATAAATAAGCCAAAATGCATCACCGAGATATCTCCAAGAGGTACCCTGAACGTGGCCCTGTATTCACACCATATTGTTACATATGTGGAGTTTCAATGGGATGAGGTTATCAAAACGAAGCCATGTTCCACAGTCTCGACAGACACCATATTCGTCCAAACAAGCCATTTTGATTTCATACCATAGCTGGATTGTTTTTTTTATACCAATAACACTTGAAATTTCAATGTATTTTAAACAAAAACAGATAACCGAACATAACAGATGTAAAAATCCGTCCTGCACCAATCCCATATAAGTTACCAAAAAAAACTAGCTACCAAAAAAACCCAACTCCGCAACTAGTCATCAAATGTTACTTATCGGGAAATATTTTAATTATGAGCTACAGCTAATAAAGCCTATAAGATATATATCATTCTAAAATCCACTCTTTGGATTTGAGTTTAAATCTCCCATGTTGTGAACTAAAAATGGATCTATTATGGGGGATGGCATGGCTTATGTAATTTTCGAAAAGGGCCCACTTATTTGATAGATAAATGAGATATTTTCCCTACCACTTCATGATACATCTCCAGCCAGTTAGCAGTTCCTCAGAGCAGACTCAAAGGCTTTGGGGATCGTGCTTTTAGTATTGCTGCCCCGAGACTGCGGAATGCTCTGCCAGGATATCTCACTGATTGTAAATCTGTTGGGGCTTTTAAAAAATGTCTTAAGACACATTTGTTTAAATCTGCTTTTAACTAGGTGAAATTTATTTTTCTGTATATTTGTTTGTTATGTAAAGGGCCTGAGAATGGCTTGCTGGATCGGGTGCTATATTAATGTTTTATTATTATTATTTATTATTACATTTCATTGCAATGTTTATTTACAATACTCTTATCATTACTTATCTGTGGTGCCTATAATATGGGTTATGTTATTTCATAATATCCTTATCAATAGGTCACTTCCGAGATATCAATGTTGGTGTACACACAGACTAGAGATGAAGCAAACTACAACACTACTCCAGTGACGCCAACTCTCACGAAATTCCCGTCGAGTCATGGAAATTGAAGGTTCTGATCAGTCACCACACAAGTTACGGATCAACCCTAAAATCCCACGAATTCCTGTACTTTTGTACAAAATCCCACGAATTTCTGTTCTTTTGGAAAGATTTCTGTTCTTTTGTTTAAATACAAATAAATATCATGTTATAGTCATACATAAGCTAAAATATCAGCCGATAACCTCTTGGAAATGTCCTTAAATAGCCCATTTTATAGCAATAAAGAAAATAATTCAGGGGGCGAAGGGGGGGGGGGGTACATGCCTCCAGACTCCCCTAGCAAGTTTGTGGCTACCACCACTCAGGTTCCACGCCTGCAATGCAAAACCTCAAGGATTCTCAGTACCTCCAGGTTGGCAACACTGCTACACACTGGTACACCTACATACAGGAAGTGGTGTTTTGTTTAATGTAGAATATTAGTTGATGGAATATTACCCAATGTGAGGATGTGAGGCCACCAGATTCAAGTTAAAGTTGCATAGTCCGATGCTTTTGAGTTTTTGCTATTTTCTGAGATAAATATATAATACTAATCGTTATAATCTACTTTACTTTAGTTTTAAGTAACTTTAATTTTAAATGGCTAAGTTTGGAGATATTTGACGTCAAAACATTCCAAAATAATTTTGGCAAGCACACCAAAACTCTGACACCATAGACTTCTGTAGAATCGGTTTCTATTAATTGACTTATTATGTCGTTCTATGCAGCATCAAATGCTTAATAAGTGCACCAGTGTCTAAGTCGGATGTGTAAAATCAAATCTAGATAAGTGTTTTGGTTTTGAAAATTTGATGTTTTCATCGGACTATGCAACTTTAAGTAATTCCTGGGCTGTGTGAGTGTTCTTTGGTCTGCTTCAACTTATCATATTTTATCTTATCTTATCATATCAGTGTAGGTCATACTTTTGATACCAGAGGTCCATTGTTCTCACTCTCAGCGCTGTTCAATCTGCAATTAACACTGCTTTTTACATGCCGCTGGATTAAGCCACAAACCACAAAGGTTAACTGAGGTCAACTGATGCGCGCTCTCTGTGTGTCATTTAGCAACGTTATAAACAAGTTCCACCGCAACCGGAAACTGGTTCGGGGCGACATCTGGTGGCGACGCGACTAACCAGCTGGTGTATACATCCGCACACTTATGGTGGCAGTGACTTTGCACTCATCGCCACTGTAGTTTTTTCTGCCTACGCAAAGAAAGCATGGTTTTTGGGGGAGTTAATTTAGATTACTGGCCAAGTTTGATCTTGCGAACTGAAGCTCATGTAGTGGTCTGCACTGACCTCTCAGGCAAGTAACCACATAGACAGGTAGGCATGGGGAGTGTATTGATATCAGGGAGCCTAGGTGGTGTAATGGTTAGCACACTGGCCCGGAATGCAAAGAGATGCGGGTTCGAGTCCGCTCTAGGCGCATATTTCCCATTTTCATCACCCCCACGACACTGGTTGCCGTGATCAGGATCCTGTACAAGCTTTGCGCTGTATGGTTGTTGAACCTACCCTGTGTATGTATGTGTTAGTGCATTGCCTGTATGTATGTAATTGTAAGCATTACAAGACTTACAATTCCAGGGGGACGAGGTAGTGGTCTGCACTGACCTCTCAGGCAAGAACCACATAGACAGGTAGGCATGGGAGTGTGTTGATATCAGGGAGCCTAGGTGGTGTAATGGTTAGCACACTGGCCCGGAATGCAGAGATGTGGGTTCGAGTCCCGCTCTAGGCCAACCACCACCCCACACTCATATAAATTATGTACACCCCTAGATCATTTACTGGCGCTGTGCATATGGGTCATTCTTAAAACTGTGTACCACATTTTTGGTTTG
Source organism: Branchipolynoe longqiensis (assembly GCA_030323885.1). Classification (NCBI taxonomy): domain Eukaryota; kingdom Metazoa; phylum Annelida; class Polychaeta; order Phyllodocida; family Polynoidae; genus Branchipolynoe; species Branchipolynoe longqiensis. Next base: position 112,578,557 of record CM059188.1, read on the forward strand.
TACATTACACTGTTAAAGTCACCGGCTATACCTCACCCAGATACAAACGAATCCAGCAACAAAGGCTCTCCAAACATACCTTTGCTTAGTTTGGTCAGTTCATGCCACTGAACATGTGGGAGGAGAGTTGAGGTATGTGATGTATGAATGACATCATAGGTGGGATTCCCTCATCACATGACCTAGAGGGGTTCCCCACACACAGGGGAAGCCATGGAAACCACCAAGATGGCAGCCACAGAAAGCTCTCAATTCAACTTTTAAAGTCTATTAATCTACATGATTTAATCAATTATTACCAGACGGGATGGCCGAATGAGTTAGAGCGTCCGTCTCCCGTGCTGGTAGATCGTGGGGTTGTGGGTTCGAACCCTGGTTGAGTCAAACCAATGACTTAAAAATTGATACTTGTCGCTTCCTAGCCAGGCGCTCGGCATTATTAGGACATGGCAAGGACTGGTGTGCTCATTGTCAGGATAATGTGACTGAGTGGGACACCAGGTCATGGTGCTGGTGGCCTGGTTTCCCAGTGGGACAGCACTATAAAGTCGCCATGAGTGCGCACTGTCAAAAGTCGGTACCCGTCCTGATATGACCTTAGATGTTGCTAGGACGTAAAACAACAACAAACAAACAATCAATTATTCACCCAAAAAGTAGCTGGTTATGATAAATAAACATTTGAACTTTATATTTATCATTTTAGATTGCAATTTCTAACATTTTTTTCTCTATATGGTTGTCTAAAAGTGTCAGTGCTGCTGGACTAAATAAAACACAACAGAAGCAACCAATGTCAGCACTCTCCCCCCACATGTGTAGTTGAAAACTGGCAAACGTATGCTTGGAGAGCATTTGTTGGAGTACGGGTAGTGTCTCAGCAACCTATATCTGGTCCCTTTAATGATTTTGCCTTCTTTTTGGGGGTTATTAAGTCAAATAGTTATTGTTGACTCTGTGTATTAAGTATGTTAGCAAGACTACATGCATTTCATTTATCCCACAAAATGTATCCAAAATGTGCTTATATGATTTTGTGCTAATGTGAAAATATGAAGATTTGCATATTGACATCTTTTAAAAAACAATTCTTTTGGCTTACAGTAATCAATCAAATCTTGTTTTAATTTGTCGTGTGTGCTAAAATGATGTTATGGATGGATGTTACAGGGTTCATTTTAACAGCTTTCTTCATTTGCATAAGATCAGAATCAAAAAGTGAAAAAGTGACACAAAAAGAAAATTTTAACTCTTGACATATATGCACACGCATATACACCTTCATATGAATATTGATTCACGTAGGTACCATGTTGGTTGTGACGTGTATGGATTACCATATACCTAGGTATTCAACAAACTATTATCCAATGGGAGCGTCCCGTATGTGATCAAGATGTGGTAACCTTTGTATATATATATCCATGACGGTGTGATACAAGAAACGGTCATATTATCGCCATGATTTATGGAGTTAAATTGACTTTGTATTCTATTCTATCCAGCAACAAATGCTTAGTAAGTACACCATATCTAAGTTGGATATGTAATGCCTAGTACACACCTACCGTTTGTGCGCACCCACCTACCGTATACGATCTAAAACTGCACGTTTCGCGCACAAAAATTGCTAGGTGTGCGCTCCCCGCACACACCTAGCGATTCGCGACTAAAAACTCAGTTTTAGGGGTAAAATGGGCCGATTACGATTGCGATTCGCGATTCGAAAGATGAATCGGTCCGTTTTCAGTTTTAAGCGGGTCAGGTCGAGTCGCGAGTTTTAGTGCGTGAATCGTATACGGTAGGTGTGTACCAGGCATAAGTTCAAATCTAGTAATTGTTTTGGTTTTTAAAATATAATGCTTTCATCGGAGTATACAGCTTTGATCAAATTCGAATATGAAATCTTCATAGTGCCACCTGTTAAGGGTTCATTTGTATGATGGCTTCCGCCACCTGGTGGATTTTAAGCACACTCTGGTGTCGTTCATGTTGTTCATATTGTCCCTTACCCACGTGGCGATATCACTAATGTTGCCATTGTTTTTGTGTTTTGCAGGTAAGTACCTGCTGCCCGCGTTGTGTCAGAGACTGTTGGGTAAAATCACCTCCCTGCAGAGTAAGCTCGGTCCATATGGATTTCCCTCTCTTTTTTTTTTTCTTTCTTTTTTTCTTCTTCTTCCTTCCCCCTTGTGTTTGTTTTTGGCCGAATGAGTTGAGCGTCCGTCTCCCATTTGGCGGATCGTGGGATTCGAACCCACGGGTTCGAACCCTTGTCAAGTCAAACTAATGACTTTAAAAATGTATACTTGTCACTCCCTAGGCAGGCACTCTGCATTATTAGGATAGGGCAAGCAAGGACTGGTTGGCTCAGTGTCAGGATAATGTGACTGAGTGGGAAATCAGGTCATTGTGCTGGCAGCCTGATCTCCCAGTGGCACAGCATGCCATGTCAACACACCATGAGTGTGCACTGTCACAAGTCGGTACCTGTCCAAATATGACCTTAGATGTTACCAGGAAGTAAAACTCCAACAACCAACCAATTTCTATTCGCATAGTAAATTATACAGCACCAAACCTATGGGATTGTGAGTTTGAACCCTGGTCGAGTCAAAGCAATGACTTAAAATTTGATACTTGTCACTTCCTAGCCAGGCGCTCGAAATTATTAGGATAGGGCAAGGACTGGTGTCCTCAGTGTCAGGATAATGTGACTGAGTGGGATATCAGGTCATAGTGCTAGCGGCCTGATCTCCCAGTGGGGCAGCACTATAAAGTCGCCATGAGTGCGCACTGTCACAAGTTGGTGCCTGTCCTGATATGACCTTAGATGTTGCTAGGACGTATAACAACAGACGAATATACATCATGTGGCACTAGTGCCATCCGACGGTGTCAATGTAGCACACGTACAACAACGTCCAAATAGAGTAGCCTGGAATGCAACAGTGGGGCGACTGGAGCTGGTTCCGGTGTGGCGGTTTCAGCCGTGCACATACTCAAACTCAAGGCATTGTCAATGGTCGAGCAATCTTCATATAGAAAATACAGAAAAAGTGAAATATCTCTAAAACCACCCCACCTATTGACAAATTGCTTGGTACGCATATAGAAAACATCTTTACCAAAAACATTATATTAAATTTCTATGGTTAGGGTTCTTGATTTCTATTAATTTTGAATAAAACTAATGTTTTGCACGGCGCATACCGTCAAACTCAAGGCATTGTCAATGGTGGTGAGCAATCTTCACACAGAAAATACAGGAAAAGTGAAATATCTCTAAAACCACACCACCTAGAAACAAATCGCTTGGTACACATATAGAAAACATCTTTACCAAAAACATTATATTAAATTTATAAGGTTAGTGACTCACGAGCATTGACAATGCCTTGAGTTTGATGGTACGTGCACGGCTGAAACTGGTGCACGGCTGAAACCGCCACACCGGCTACATGGCTGCCTGGCGCCCCCCTGGTGGAGAACCCCCGGCGAACCGTGAAGTGTTTATCGTGACACAATGCCACCCACTAACCACCCCACGCCGTCCCCGTAACGGCTTCCCCAGCTTCTGGACAATTTGTAATAGTTTAGCACAATATTCTTATTCCCAAGCAACCGAACATGCTTCCCGTGTGAGAGGTCGGGAGTTCGAAACTCGGCCGAGTCAAATTAATAACTTAGACAATTTATACTTGTCACTTCCTAGCCTGGCGCTCAGCATTAATAGGATAGTGTGACTGGATGGGATATCGTGTCATGCAGGGACAAATAGTTTTGCGCCTGTCTTGACATCTTGCCGGTGTGAAACCTCTATTTGCTCCCTGAGAGAGTGCTGTTGGTAACTTGCAAAAGCCAGTAGCACTTCAACACTTTTGCAGGCAGCTTTCATGAAATGGACCGACTCATGGACGCAACTCTCACAGCAGAGAGCTAAATGGAGAGCGGCAGTCAAGTAATGAAAACAGTCTTTGTCGGATCGCAACCGACAGCATGATGATGATGATGATGATGATGATGATGATGATGATGACTGGATGGGATATCGTGTCATGGTGCCAATGGCCTGATCTCTCAGTAGGGCAGCACTATAAAGTTGCCAAGAGTGAGTGCGCACCGTCGCAAGTCGGTACCCGTCCTGATATGACCTTAGATATCGCCAGGATGTGAAACAACAAACAAACAGTATTCCCAAGCAAGTTCCGAGCGAGTGGCGCGCGAAAGTCCCGAACATTGGGTAAAGGATGCCGCCCCCCCCCTGGATGGGGGGGGGGGGGGGGATAAAGGAGCAGGACACGACAGAGATTACTACACGCAATAACAGTCACTATACATATATATTTATGTCATTTTGGAACAGCGCCCGCTTTATATATATGTCATGGGGGCGACGAAAATGGGAAACACCGTGCCTAGAGCGGGACCCGAACCCACATCTCCCCGCATTCCGGGCCAGTGTGCTAACCATTACACCACCCAGGCTCCCCGATATCAATACACTCCCCACGCCTACCTGTCTATGTGGTTACCTGCCTGAGAGGTCAGTGCAGCCTACTACACTCGTCCCCCTGGAATTGTAAGTCTTGTAATGCTTACAATTACATACATACAGGCAATGCACTAACACATACATACACAGGGTAGGTTCAACAACCATACAGCGCAAAGCCTGTACAGTATCCTGGCCACGGCAACCAGTGTCATGGGGGTGATGAAAATGGGAAATACCGTGCCTAGAGCGGGACCCAAACCCACATCTCCCCGCATTCCGGGCCAGTGTGCTAACCATTACACCACTCAGGCTCCCCGATATCAATACACTCCCCACGCCTACCTGTCTATGTGGTTACCTGCCTGAGAGGTCAGCGCAGCCTACTACATATATAATGAGACTTGTCTCAAAAGGTGCTAAGCAATATGGGACAAAACTTTGTCAATGTAACGATCAACATATTATCTGCTTATGCATTTGCTCAGGATAAACTGATTTGTAGAATACATATTGATTTGAAGCAAATGTCCTTGTGTTTTCAGTGTAAACGTTTCTGTGCTGTTTTGTGTCAATTGTTACAATGGACAAAAACAAAAAGAGTTATCACCTTTTGAGACAGGGTATATATAATCACTTTAATCATCAATATTTCCGTGGTTTTTGTTGTTATTGTCGTTTGGGGTGTTTTTGTCACAGGCCAATTTCTTCTGCTTGTTTATAATCTTAGCAATAAGGACACATTAAACTTAAAGATCAATGGATTGCAGTACATTTTGAAACCTTTTTGATTAATATTATTCATGAAAATTGAGTGGGTTGCTTAATGCAATATAGACATGTTTAACTGGGTTTCAATAATGAATCAATGGAGTTCCAGTCTGAACATATTGTGAGTTCAATTTAAAGTATTTCGGAAAAGATTTACCCTAGTTTTAAATTGAACCAGCTTTGGCCCTTTCACCAGACTTTGAATTATGAACTATTCATATCCTTAAAAATTTAATCTGCCATATTGAGTTTTGAACTATTATACAATAATATATATATTCATATCTAACCTGTGTGAATTATTTGTTGTGGTTCTGAACGTAGGACTTCAAATACCCCTATTTTCTAATGTTGAGGTATGTTTAAATAGTACATGTGCTGAAAATATAAGGGCTTCAAATCGAAAATTCTAATTAAAAACTGCTTCAATTTTTCATATTATTTAAAGGAGTCTAAGTGATCCATTTTTATTGAGGTAGAATATTTGTTTTATAATAAGTGATCTATACATCTGTCGTGGGGGTGATGAAAATGGGAAATACTGCGCCTAGAGCGGGACTCGAACCCACATCTCTTTGCATTCCGGGCCAGTGTGCTAACCATTACACCACCTAGGCTCCCTGATATCAATACACTCCCCACGCCTACCTGTCTATGTGGTTACTTGCCTGAGAGGTCAGTGCAGACCACTACACTCGTCCCCCTGGAATTGTAAGTCTTGAATGCTTACAATTACATACATACAGGCAATGCACTAACACAGGGTAGGTTCAACAACCATACAGCGCAAAGCTTGTACAGGATCCTGATACGCAACCAGTGTCTGGGGTGATGAAAATGGAAATATGCGCCTAGAGCGGACTCAACCCACATCCTTTGCATTCCGGGCCAGTGTGCTAACCATTACACCACCTAGGCTCCCTGATATCAATACACTCCCCACGCCTACCTGTCTATGTGGTTACTTGCCTGAGAGGTCAGTGCAGACCACTACACATCCAATAGGTTTTCATTTTTATTTCATTCAGGACCCCTATCGGTTTGTGTGAGTGGTCTACATCGCTTTACTAGATGATATCAGTGATGAGGGCCATTAGTGCTGACTGACCTAAATAGTCACAGATATTTGTCGCTTCCTAGCCAGGCGCTTGGCGTTACTAGGATAGGGCAAGGACCTGTTAGCACAGTGTCAGGATAATGTGACTGAGTGGGAGATCAGGTCATGGTGCCCGTGGCCTGGTCTCCCAGTGGGACAGCACTATAAGTTGCCATGAGAGCGCAGTCAAAGGTTGGTACCCGTCCATATATGACCTGAGATGTTGCCAGGACATAAAACTCCAACAACCAACAACATCCATTGTTTATCATGGCACAAATCCATCTTGTATCTTAGTCATTCTATATCATGATATAAATTCATGTGCATGTGTTTAGTGTGGAAGGATCTAAGATTTGGGTAGTGACTAGATAAAGGATTCACCCAGTACTCGCAGTCGCAGTACACGGGTGAATACCAACCCTATATAAAAACAGTCGAAAAAGCGGGTTAATGAAATGAGAGCCTAATTTCACAATCTAAGAAGCAAAATCTATTCTTTGTAGATGTCTTCATATTTACCCACTACCTTTGAGTTGAAAAATATAATAAAATAGCTAGTTTAATACGATTTAAAATTGAAATCGACGGCGTTCTAGCACCGCCATCTTATCTTTTTGCATTCTCTCCCATTTCACCAACTCGGTGCCTATATGGGTAGCCATTTGACACTGGAGCCACAGTTTCTAGTTCATGTTCCATACAAAAGCTATTTTCGCCTGTATTTACACTACGTTGTCCTTCACCCATGTACTTCAAGTACCGGGTGAATCTTTTATCTAGGTAGTAACTTGATATTGAATCTACTCCCAGGAGGAGAGCCATGAGATGCTCCGCCATCAGTGAGGCTAATGGCGCGGTGGTGGAGGGAGGGGGGGGGGGCGACTACCGGTATGGACGTGTGTTAGAACATGTTGACTGGTTTTAACTGCACCGAGTGTACCTCACTTTGATCACTGCAGTGTGGCAGAGTGTTATTGAACCAATCAACAGTTCAGCCAGATATATTTACCAGGGACAGGAGTGGTTTCGGATACTAGATTGTGGAGTAAAAGATGGCACCAGCTTGCATGAAGTTGCTACACACGCCCACACGGGAGGGAGATCATCCACATATCGCCACAGTGTGTGGATCGGGCACAATGAACCAGCAGTAGGCCTCTACCCTCAGTCTGTCTGCAGATAGGGCAATGGACAGGATAGATTCTGGGGTATTCGATAGAAGTGAAACCATGGCTACTACAATTTAGTAGCAATGCCATGTGTTTGCAGCAACAACAGGATGGTGCCTGCTTAATCGTTTGCCACTAATGTAAATGGCAGTGTGTGTCCCCTTGTAAAGTAATATTTTACACCCTGGCATGGTAGAATCTCATTTATTTCCCCTAAAAAGAAAACTAATAAATTATTTCTCATTTTTGTTGCTACTTTCAAAGGAACAAAGTAGTTTTGCTCTCTGTACTGGCACCTTTCTTTTCTTTTCAAAAGAACAATGGGAAAATATATTTCCGTTTTAATTCCAACTAGAAAAGTAATAAACTGTTACCAAGGTATATCGTGACGTTTTTTGTTAGCTCTTTTTTAATATCTTCAGAAGAATGACTTCACTTCTTTAATTGGAATAAAATGCATTTAATTTATTTTACATTTTCAATAGCATATATACTGTAGAAGATCAGATCCTGCTGCAGTGGGCCAGGAATCACTCCATGTGAGGTGTTAAGTATATGGGATTAGTTGTGTGCATCAGGTGCTTGCTCTCTGTGGAGGAGTGGTTAGAGTGTCTGACTTTTTTCTAGGTCGGACTCCTAATCTGAATGTGAGTGGTTCGATTCCCCTTGCCTCCACCTCTGCCAATTTGGATTTTCACTGCTGTGTATAACTTACAGCATCATCAAAGGCCAGTTGCTCTCATACCATGTCTATGTGGTATGGGAGGTTAAAAATCCCTTGGGTCGGTAAAAGTGTAGGCTTGGGCTTTCTTTCGACAAACTGTCTAATGGTGAAAACAAGTCTATTCAGACTTATCCATAATAGGCAGTATAAATCTTCGACAGAAAAAAAAAGAGAGAAAAATAAAAGGACGGCCCAGTGTGAGCTGCTCAGTGTGTGTAGGTTTAGTTGTGTGGAGCACTACAACTCCCCATTCAGTATGGGTGAGTTGAGGTGTTCTTTGGAAAGGTCGCATGACACAGCAGTTGGACCTGATGGAATTCATTATCAATTTTTTAAACATCTCCCCGAACTCCACTGAGACTGTTGCTTCAACTCTTCAACAACACCTGGGAGTCGGGTGTCGTCCCCGGCTCTTAGCTTGTCAGGATTTTCCATGGTGTGCGCGTACTGCACCACTAGCATATATCATATGTGACATATGCTAGTTGTGCATAGTGAATCACCCTGCCAGACAGTGCAGCTTGATTATGACCTGTTCCCAGGATGACACTTGTGGCAATGTATCAAACACATGCAGAGATTCAAGGCCAGTTTGCAGTCCACCTCTCCATATACACTGATGGTTCGAAAGACCAAAGCCAGGTAGCTATTGCGGCAGTCTGACGCCGGAAAAAATTTGGCGTTCGATTTTCACAGCGGAACACCGAGCACACCTCGCATTGGAGTGTATCAAGGTATCCAACTACGATAACTATGTTATATACAGTGATTCGTTCTCCTGCCTCCTGGCTGTTGCTGGACTGAAAACGGACCACCCTATTCTAGCAAGGGTCATTTATTTTAAAAAATGAACCAACTGGCAACAGATGGATATGACATCCACCTGTGGTGGGTGCCTGGCCATGCCGGCATACAAGGAAACGAACAAGCTGATCGGGCTGCTAAGAAGGCCCTGAACTGTGATCTTTCACTCTGCTCTGAAACCACTAATAGCCACCCACATAAAATCCAAATGGCAACATGAGTGGGATGAAAATATTAATAAATTTCAAGAAATTTAACCATCTGTGGGAAAACCATCACAGACACATGCGGGAGGTCAGCTTACACATGCTTTTCTGCTCAAGGGGTAACCTCCCCCTGAATTTATTGGGTGTCAGTCCCCGCTTACACTCAAACACATTTTACTAAGTTGTGTTGATTTTTTTGGCTTGCGCCAACAATTTCACACTGCAGACAGTATGCGCAACCTTTTTACTAAAGTAAAACAAGAAATCATTTTAGCCTTTTTGAGGGCAGCAGGTCTGTACCACCAAACAGTTCTCACCTTGAATATGGCCTATGCTGCCGACACGGCGTAAAGCAACCACCAATCAATTAATCATGAGGCGTTCACTGTGCTGGTTTAGTTGTGTGTACCAGGACGGCCAGGTGTGAGCTGTTCAGTGTGCAGGTTTAGTTGTGTGCACCAGGACGGCGAAGTGTGAGGTGCTCAGTGTGCAGGTTTAGTTGTATGCATCGGGACAGCCCAGTATGAGGTGCGCAGTATGCGGGTTTAGTTGTGCGCACCAGGACTGCCCAGTATGAGGTGCTCAGTGTGCGGGTTTAGTTGCATGCATCAGGACAGCCCTGTGTGAGGTGTTCAGTGTGCGGGTTTAGTTGTGTGCACCAGGATGGCCTAATGTGAGGTGCTGAGTGTGCGGGTTTAGTTGCATGCATCAGGACAGCCCTGTGTGAGGTGTTCAGTGTGCGAGTTTAGTTGTGTGCACCAGGAAGGCCTGGTGTGAGGTGCTCAGTGTGTGGGTTTAGTTGTGTGCACCAGGATGGCCCAGTATGAGGTGCTCAGTGTGTAGGTTTAGTTGTATGCACCAGGACGGCCCAGTATGAGGTTCTCAGTGTGCGGGTTTAGTTGTGTGCACCAGGACGGCCCAGTGTGAGGTGTTCAGTGTGTGGGTTTAGTTGTGTGCACCAGGACGGCCCAGTGTGAGGTGCTCAGTGTGTGGATTTAGTGTGTGCACCAGGACGGCCCAGTGTGAGGTGCTCAGTGTGTGGGTTTAGTTGTGTGCACCAGGACGCCCAGTGTGAGGTTTCAGTGTGGTGGGTTAGTTGATGCACCAGGAAGCCCTGTGAGGTGCTCAGTGTGTGGGTTTAGTTGTGTGCACCAGGACGGCCCAGTATGAGGTGCTGAGTGTGCGGGTTTAGTTGCATGCATCAGGACAGCCCTGTGTGAGGTGCTCAGTGTGTGGGTTTAGTTGTATGCACCAGGACGGCCCAGTATGAGGTTCTCAGTGTGCGGGTTTAGTTGTGTGCACCAGGACGGCCCAGTTTGAGGTGTTCAGTGTGTGGGTTTAGTTGTGTGCACCAGGACGGCCCAGTGTGAGGTGTTCAGTGTGTGGGTTTAGTTGTATGCACCAGGACGGCCCAGTGTGAGGTTCTCAGTGTGTGGGTTTAGTTGTGTGCACCAGGATGGCCCAGTGTGAGGTGTTCAGTGTGTGGGTTTAGTTGTGTGCACCAGGATGGCCCAGTGTGAGGTGTTCAGTGTGCGGGTTTAGTTGTGTGCACCAGGACGGCCCAGTGTGAGGTGTCAGGTGTGGGTTGTTTGCACCGACGGCCCATGTGAGGTGTTCATGTGTGGGTTTAGTTGTATCACCAGGACGCCCAGTGTGAGGTGCTCAGTGTGTGGGTTTAGTTGTGTGCACCAGGATGGCCCAGTGTGAGGTGTTCAGTGTGTGGGTTTAGTTGTGTGCACCAGGACGGCCCAGTGTGAGGTGTTCAGTGTGCGGGTTTAGTTGTGTGCACCAGGACGGCTCAGTGTGTGGGTTTAGTTGTGTGCACCAGGATGGCCCAGTGTGAGGTGTTCAGTGTGTGGGTTTAGTTGTGTGCACCAGGACGGCCCAGTGTGAGGTGCTCAGTGTGTGGGTTTAGTTGTGTGCACCAGGATGGCCCAGTGTGAGGTGCTCAGTGTGTGGGTTTAGTTGTGTGCACCAGGACGGCCCAGTGTGAGGTGTTCAGTGTGTGGGTTTAGTTGTGTGCACCAGGACGGCCCAGTGTGAGGTGCTCAGTGTGTGGATTTAGTTGTGTGCACCAGGACGGCCCAGTGTGAGGTGTTCAGTGTGTGGGTTTAGTTGTGTGCACCAGGACGGCCCAGTGTGAGGTGTTCAGTGTGTGGGTTTAGTTGTGTGCACCAGGACGGCCCAGTGTGAGGTGTTCAGTGTGTGGGTTTAGTTGTGTGCACAGGACGCCCGTGTGAGGTGTTCAGTGTGTGGGTTTAGTTGTATGCACAGACGGCCAGTGTGAGGTGCTCAGTGTGTGGGTTTAGTTGTGTGCACCAGGATGGCCCAGTATGAGGTTCTCAGTGTGTGGGTTTAGTTGTGTGCACCAGGACGGCCCAGTATGAGGTGCTCAGTGTGTGGGTTTAGTTGTGTGCACCAGGACGGCCCAGTGTGAGGTGCTCAGTGTGTGGGTTTAGTTGTGTGCACCAGGATGGCCCAGTGTGAGGTGTTCAGTGTGTGGGTTTAGTTGTGTGCACCAGGACGGCCCAGTATGAGGTTCTCAGTGTGTGGGTTTAGTTGTGTGCACCAGGATGGCCCAGTGTGAGGTGTTCAGTGTGTGGGTTTAGTTGTATGCACCAGGACGGCCCAGTGTGAGGTGCTCAGTGTGTGGGTTTAGTTGTGTGCACCAGGACGGCCCTGTGTGAGGTGTTCAGTGTGTGGGTTTAGTTGTGTGCACCAGGACGTCCCAGTGTGAGGTGTTCAGTGTGCGGGTTTAGTTGTGTGCACCAGGACAGCCCCGTCTGAACTGTTCAGTGTGTGTGTCTATTCGTGTGCACCATGGGGCGCGACTAGTGTGAACTGCTCAGGACACATATTGACTTGTGACAGTGGGCACTCATTGTGATTTTATAGTGCTGCCCCACTGGGAGACCAGGCCACTAGCACCCTGACCTGATATCCCACTCAGTCACATTATCCTGACACTGAGCCAACCACTCCTTTCCCTATCCTAATAATGCCGAGTGCCTGGCTAGGAAGCGACAAGTAGCAATTTTTAAGCCATTGGTTTGACTCGACCAGGGTTTGAACCAATGCGTTCGAATCCCACAATCTACCATCGCGGGAGACGGACGCTCAACTCATTCGGCCATCCCGTCTGGTCGCTGGTTACTTGTTGCCACAGTCACTGGACCCAGTACGGATTGTTCCCGATTCATTGCTCCGAGCATGTAACCACTCGCAGCCATCCGCTCCCTTGCCGAATAAAGTTACATAAACACTTCTCAGAAGACATAAACACGCATTTCCGAGCACCTTCTGTCGCTCTCCGACCGGGACGCCGGTTCTGAAACCGCCGGCGCCGTTTGGTGACTGTCTGCGCAGATTTCAAGTGTAGTAGCTACACCGTCACTAACAGTGTAAATACCAGGAGCGGTGGCCGAATCGGTAGAGCGTGGGCCTCGCGTGCAGGACGTCGTTAGTTCGGTTCCTGGTCGAGTCAAACCAGTGACGTATAAAATTGATACTTGTCACTTCCTAGCATGGCGCTCGGCATTAATAGGATAGGGCAATGACTGGTTAGCTCAATGTCGGGATAATGTGACTGAGTGGTATATTGGGTCTGTGTGGGATATTGTTGGCCTGATTTCCCAGTGGGGCAGCACTATAAAGTCACCATGAGTGTTCACTGTCACAAGTCGATATTTGTTCTGATATGACCTTAGATATTGCCATCACGTAAAACTCCCAACAAACCAACCGAGTGTCGGGATAATGTGACTGAGTGCGATATCAGGTCATGGTGCTGGCAATCTGGTCTCCCAGTGGGGCAGCACCATAAAGTCGTCATGAGTGTGCACTGTCGCAAGTAGGTATCCGTCCTGATATGACCCTAGATGTTGCCAGGACGTAAATATCAAACTCCCAACTGACAGTGTAAGTGGTTGCCTAGTGACGTCAGCACGGCTGGTCTCTGAGTAATAAGGGACTGGTGACGTGGGCGGGGACGGACCGCAGTCAGACAACCAACAGCCCACAATGGCTGCCGGCTGACAGTGAGGGCGGGGTCCTGTCACGAAGCACACTGCACATGGCTCTGTATGAATGTGACACTTGCAGCCATTTTGTCAACATGTTATGGAACAGCGATACTTGGTGGAAGTCTAAAGCGCGAATGTAACTCAGATCATATACAGCTGTAGTGTCCGTCCCATCTCTGGCCATGCCTCACACCTAGTGAATCACCAGACGTGTAGTGGTGGCCGAATCGGTAGAGTACAGGCTTCCCATGCGGAAGGTCGCGACTTTGAATCCGAACTGTTATAAGTTATAGTTATGCTTGTCGCTACCTAGCCTGGTGCTCGGCGTTAATAGGATATGGCAAGGACTGGTTAGCTCAGTGCCAGGATAATGTGACTGTGTGGGATATTAGGTCATGGTGCTGGTGGCTTGTTCTCCAGTTGTTGCAGCACTATAAAGCCATCCTGAGAGTTCACTGTAGCAAGCCGGTATCCGTGCTGATATGAACTTAGATGTTGCTAGGATGACCTTAGATGTTGTTAGGATGACTTTAGATGTTGCTAGGATATAAAACAACAAACAAACCTAGTGAGTGACCACCCGTAAAGTGACCCACACACTGTAGCATAGTGAATGACCCTGACACAGTGGTTGTTATGGCATAATGAATGACCCTGGCACAGTGGTTGTTATGGCATAATGAATTACCATGACAGTGGTTGTTATGGCATAATGAATGACCCTGGCACAGTGGTCGTTATGGCATAGTGAATGACCCTGGCACAGTGGTTGTTATGGCATAATGAATTACCATGACAGTGGTTGTTATGGCATAATGAATTACCCTGGCACAGTGGTCGTTATGGCATAGTGAATGACCCTGGCACAGTGGTTGTTATGGCATAATGAATTACCATGACAGTGGTTGTTATGGCATAATGAATTACCCTGGCACAGGGGTTGTTATGGCACAATGAATTACCCTGGCACAGTGGTTGTTATGGCATAGTGAATGACCCTGGCACAGTGGTTGTTATGGCATAATGAATTACCATGACAGTGGTTGTTATGGCATAATGAATGACCCTGGCACAGTGGTCGTTATGGCATAGTGAATGACCCTGGCACAGTGGTTGTTATGGCATAATGAATTACCATGACAGTGGTTGTTATGGCATAATGAATGACCCTGGCACATTGGTCGTTATGGCATAGTGAATGACCCTGGCACAGTGGTTGTTATGGCATAATGAATTACCATGACAGTGGTTGTTATGGCATAATGAATGACCCTGGCACATTGGTCATTATGGCATAATGAATGACTCTGTCAAAGCGGTTGATATGGCATAATGAATTACCCTGGCACAATCGTCAGTATGGCATAATGAATGACTCTGACACAGTGGTTGTTATGGCATAATGAATTACCAGGACAGTGGGTGTTATGGCATAATGAATGACCCTGGCACATTGGTCGTTATGGCATAATGAATGACTCTGTCAAAGTGGTTGATATGGCATAGTGAATTACCCTGGCACAGTGGTCGTTCTGGCATAATGAATGACTCTGTCAAAGTGGTTGATATGGCATAATGAATTACCCTGGCACAATCGTCAGTATGGCATAATGAATGACTCTGACACAGTGGTTGTTATGGCATAATGAATTACCAGGACAGTGGGTGTTATGGCATAATGAATGACCCTGGCACATTGGTCGTTATGGCATAATGAATGACTCTGTCAAAGTGGTTGATATGGCATAGTGAATTACCCTGGCACAGTGGTCGTTCTGGCATAATGAATGACTCTGTCAAAGTGGTTGATATGGCATAATGAATTACCCTGGCACAGTGGCGTTCAAATGCTCATCTACATGTAATGTAATGGACCTTGACATGGTAGCCTGCATGCAATGACTTTTAACACTATGACTTACATGTGCGTTGAATTGCACACAAATGACCTAATTCGGTGAACTTGACGCCATGAGCTACAGAGACTGCGTGGTGACGCACAAGTTTCCTTCAGACGACTGCGTTAAGTGCAGTGACCTGCATGGACTGCAATGACAAGTGACCCATCCAAAGTGACTCCTCTACAGTGTCCCCATCCTGATATGACCTTAGATGTTGCCAGGATATAAAACGCAAACAAACATCTACATAGACCAATCAGATGGGATGGCCAAATGATTCTCCCGTTTTGGTAGATCGTGGTTGAGTCAAATGAATTACTAGATTGATACTCGTCGCTTCCTAGCCAGGCGCTCTGCATTAATACTAATAGGATAGGGCAAGTACTGGTTGGCTCTGTGTCGGGATATTGGGTGCTGGCGGCCTGATTTCCCAGTGAGGCAGAACTATAATGTTGCCATGATACACCTATGCGAACAAACAACATGGTGGCTCGGATGGTGGGGGAGGGGCATATGACCTTAAATGTTGCCAGGACGTAAACTCACAGGTCAGCGTACGGAACAACAACAACAAATGTTTTAAAAAAGAGGGCAGGCATTCAGGGTGAGAGCTTCTGACTGGTTAAATTATAAAATTACTCTTATGCTGTGTTAAGTGAGCCGTTAAGTGAATGCCTCATCAGCCTGACCAGGCGGGATGGCCGAATGAGTCGAGCGTCCGTCTCCCGTTTTGGTAGATCGTGGGATTCGAACCCATGGTCACGAGTCAAACCAATGACTTTAAAATTGATACTTGTCGCTTCCCAGCCAGGCGCTCGGCATTATTAGGATATGGCAAGGACTGGGTGGCTCAGTGTTAGGATAATGTGACTGAGTGCGATATCAGGTCATGGTGCTGGTCGCCTGGTCTCCCAGTGGGGCAGCACTATAGCTTCACCACGACTAAATTTCCTCGACTTATAAGTTATATTCGAGTCTATACGGTAGTTGAAATAAAGTATGGCATGTTTTTTTATTGATTGTACAAACTTAAAAGATAGCATCTCTGAACATGTTACTGTTACTGTGTTGTTGTTGAAGATTTATACTGCCTATCATGGATAAGCCTGAATAGGCTTGTTTTCACCATTAGACAGTTTGTCGATAGAAAGCCCGAGCCTACACTTTTACCGACCCAAGGAATTTTTTTACCTCCCACACCACATAGACATGGTATGAGAACAACTGGCCTTTGATGACGCTGTAAGCTATACACAGCGGTGGAAATCCAAATTGGCAGAGGTGGGGAGTCAGATTAGGAGTCGGACGTAGAAAAAAGTCAGACACTCTAACCACTCCACCACAGAGAACACCACGTGTGTTAGTGCCGTTTTGCGAGCGACAGCGCGTGCTGGCTTAACCCGCATGTGAAACTGGGTGGAAAAATTACGAATAAGCTCAGCTTTCAGCGCAAATATGCCGTGCCGACGCGACACTTATGAATACGTTAGAAAAAAAAGAAGTTGTGCAAATGAACACAAATCAAGTGAAGATGACCCCCCTCAGTGGGATTGTGTGCTGAAAGAGCTTTTCATACAGATTGGTTTTCACTTTCAGTGCATTGTTGATTAAATACATGTACGGCACAATGGAGGGGTGATATTATTGTACGCTACGTACCGTAATGAAAGACAAAAACATATATATATATATACAGTTGGATGAGTAATTTCTCTGGCTGGTACCCTCTAAAAAGGCCCCTCCGTTTATATATAAAGCAAATTTTCCTGCCGACTGGAGGCAGATACCGTGGGTGGCAGCCGCACGCAGCCCGTGCGCTGCAGTAACCGGATGTGGGTAGCACAGTGCTGCCTAAACATTGAGCTGCACTGTCCCACCGGAGCTTTTCACAAAAGACTAACCTACACTCTGCTCGAATAATATTTGCGTAACTATTTACACGCCACGAAATTGGGAAATATTGCGCTTCAAGCAGGATTCAAGCCCACACTTATTGCAGGGGCCGTATGGAGCCTGGAAAGTCTTGAAAAGTCTTGGAACTTCATCTGCCCCATTTCAAGCCCTTGAAAAGCCTATTTTGGGTAATTAGTCTTAAAAAGCCTTGAATTCCATTAAACTGTCCCCACTGATCTAGATTACGAATGAAAATAGTTTTTGAATTCCTGTCAAAAACAGCCTTGAATAGCCTTGAATTCCATATCTTCACATGTGTGTAAGGACCCTGTTATTGTCATGCTGGGACTAGGATCCTAACCGTTAAGACTATGTATGGTCTGATGCAATTAACCTATCCAAGTAAAAGAGGTATGTGTTTTTGTTTGTTTGTTGTTTTACGTCCTAGCAACATCTAAGGTCATATCAGGACGGGTACCACCTTGTGGTAGTGCGCACTCATAGCAACTTTATAGTGCTGCCCCACTGCGAGACCAGTCCACCAGCACCATGACGTAATATCCCACTCAGTCACATTATCCTGACACTGAGCCAAACCAGTCCTTGCGCTCGGCATTATTAGGATAGCGACAAGTATCGATTTTAGAGTTATTGGTTTGACTCGACCAGGGTTCGACCCCACGAATCCATGGGTTCGGATCCCCCGATCTCCCAAAATAGGAGACAGATGCTCAACTCATTTGGCAGGGATAAAAGATCTCCGCGATTCCGCGGATTTCCGGGATTTTTTAATCCCGCAGCACCATCAGCGTATACTACTACGGGGTGCAGATGCCGCAGCACTATCAGCGTATACTACTAATACATGCTTCAAACCGTGCAGACCTATCAGCGTATACCAATATATATATATGTAACCCGACTTCCGGAAATTTTCCGCGATTCCCTGACAATGCTAAAACTATGGGACAATATCAGCATTTCTGCTTGTTTTCCCGGAGACCACTTTCGTCCCTGATTAGGCCATCCCGTCTGGTGCACGGGATTGAGTGAAACCAGGGCCGCGTTCAGGCTCCGTCTCGGAGGCGCCTCGGAGGCGCCCGTGACGTCAGGCTAGTCTGAACAACAATAGCAGTTGGTCGCCTCGAAAATGGCCGCCCCCATAGGCAGCGGCCATTTGCAATCGAAATGCTGCGCTCTGATTGGATGAAACCACTGCATGCGGCGGCCATTTTCGAGGCGCTTTTTGTCTCCAACCTGAAAAGGGAGGCGTCTCCGAGACGTCTCCGAGACGCACCCTGAACGCAAATAGAGCAAAAAGCATCGCCGAGGCGCTTCCGAGACGGATCCTGAACGCGGCCCTGCTCCCACCTTTGTTGTCCAGTGTCAGTGCCCGTACACTGCTTTTTCATTTCACATGGCAAACTGCGCGTTTCTGGTTTAAACCCTGGTTTCCCTTCCTTACTTACTAGAATAGGTTTATCGGTGTGCTTTAGATTATCCTGAATAGAACACGGAACGAGATGCGATTATTGGTGGGGGTGGGGTGGGGACCCATTCGTCATGCCCACAATTTTTTTTAATTATTTTTTTTTAAACAAAGAAACAAAGAAAGAATGAATGAATAGAAAGGGGAACATTCGGACTATCTCAATCAATACCAGATCAGGCGCGTTGGCCTAACCGGTAGAGCGTAGGTCCCACGTGTGGGAGATGGGGAATTCAATTCCCGGTCGAGTGAAACCAATGACTGACAGACAGACTTTGTTTAACGAACCCCCAGCACAAAAAGTAGACATCGGATATTGGGGGGTGACAGACAGGCAGACAGACAGACATGCAGACAGACAGACAGACAGACATGCAGACAGACAGACAGACATACATACATACATACATACATACATACATACATACATACATACATACATACATACATACATACATACATACATACATACATACATACATACATACATACATACATGCCGAGATGCAGTGAGACATGCAGAGAGAGAGACAGACAGACATGCAGACAGACAGACATGCAGACAGACAGACATGCAGACAGACAGACATGCAGACAGATAGACATGCAGACAGACATGCAGAGAGAGACAGACAGAGAGAGAGAGGGAGAGAGAGAAAGGGAGTGAAAGAGAGAAAATGAGAGAAAGAAAGAAAAAGAGAAAGGAGAGAGAAAAGAGAGAAAAAGAAAGAAAGAAAGAAAGAAAGAAAGAAAGAAAGAAAGAAAGAAAGAAAGAAAGAAAGAAAGAAAGAGACAACGGGAGAAATGGGAGAAAGGGAGAATATAAACCTGTGCCAACTAACTTCAATTAGTGGCAAACAGTCTAGCCACTGTCTGCTTATTATTTAACTCCTACGTTACAGAGACTAGACAAGTCACGTGCTGCTGTCGAGTGGCTGCAGCCAGGCTCCGGGGGCGGTTATGTAGCACAGCTACTCCACCACACCGGGTGGAAAGGAGAAGCCATATAGTGCTGACAACCATAGTGCACATTTGCATTTCCCAACAATTGATAGCTTATATCAATAGTTCTTATGAGAAAATAAGTATCATCCCGATCATGGATTATACTAGATACAAGATTCACCCCGTACTGCTGCAGTAGGGGTGCAAACCAACCCTATGTAAAAGCTGTCGAAAAAACGGGTCAATGAATTGAGAGCCTAATTTCACAATCTAAGAAGCAACATTTATTCTTTACATATCTCTTATTGATAGCCCGCTACCTTTGAGTTGAAAAATATAATATAATATCTAGTTTAATCAGATTTAAAAGTGAAATCGATGGTGTTCTGTGGCCGCCATCTTGTCTTTTTGCATTCTCTCTCATTCACCAACTCTGTTCTGATATAAGTAACCAATTGACACTGGTGCCAGGCATTCTACTTGTTGTTCCATACTAACGCTATTTTCGCCCGTATTTATATAAGGCTGGTCTTCACCCGTGTACTACAAGTACCGGGTGAATCTTTTATCTAGGATTATACCCGCCCTCGTCCTAAAATAATACTCACATAATAAATTATGCAACGCGAAAATATTAACCCCCCACACGTGTGCTACTCAATCTGCATAGACCAGAATCGGGTCGTGTCTTGTGGAGTCGGCGCAGTGTATGTTGTACCTGCGATTAGCATGTGGTTTGTGGGCTAAAGATCGGACACGTGTGAGCGAGCACTCAAGATCAGCTCCTATGAAATATAACCCAAAGAATTGGCTGTTAGCAACTAGCATTGTGGAAGGCCCGTGGGGAGATGTGTGGGTGTTATACTTGGGCCATGGGGTAGTGATTACCCTGAGAAGACATGGCAATCAATCATAGGCAGTGTAGACTACTGAGTTGTAAAACTAGGATTCCATATACGCGGCATGCGAATGCGGCATTCGCAATAGATTTTTTCTTTCTTTCTACAAATTTGCGAAGGAAAGCTAAAGTTCCTGTTGTTTCCTATGGCAAGTGGGGCAGCATTCGCATTCTCATTCGCATTCGCATTCTCATTCGCATTCGCATTCGCATTCGCATTCGCACCCGCACCGATCGGTCCTCATAGCAATCCACTTGCCGCATTTGCATTCGCATTCGCACATATGGAAGCACTACTGTGTGTTTACATGCTTTTCCATTTTTTGCCACATTCGCCCCATCCTGATATGAACTTAGATGTTGCTAGGACGTAAAACAACAAACAAGCCGCATTCGCAAACTGCGTCTATGGAATCTTAGCTTAACAATGGGTCGTCCGGATATGACCTTAGATGTTGCCAGGACTTAAAACTCAAACAAGGGGGAGGGGGTGCGGGGAGTAAGCCGAAAGTACACTCAGTAGTTGTGATCCTAACCTATCCACGATAATCGCTGCTGCAGTTTAGGTATTGAACAGGTGACAAATAAATACCATGCATTGTTTGGTTTGTATTGCCGTCTACAATTGTACTGGTGAATTGTAATCTCTTTTTATTCATGTTTTCCTAAGTAGATGAGAAGTTTGGGTTGTGTTTGATAATGATATAGGGAGCAGGACGTAGCTCAGGCAGAAGAGTGTCCACCTGTGGATGTGTGGGTTATGCGATCGATCCTGCTCAGTGGACCCATTTGCAGTTTGGGCTATTTTCCATTCCAACCAGTGGTTCACAACTGGTTCACCAAAGGCTGTGGTATGTGCTGTCCTGTCTGTGGGAAAGTGCATTTAAAAGACCCCTTGCTGCTTATCGGAAACAGTAGCTTATTTCCCGGCAGCAGGTTTCCTCCAAATAGATATGCCAGAATGACCATATATTTGACGTCCAATAGATGATGATACAAAAATCAATGTGCTCTAGAGGCCTCATTTAATAAAACAAGCTTTTGATAACGATATAGAGTTGGGTGGGTTTTGATTGCTGGTGGTTTTGATGAACAAATTGTGCTCCCATTTAATGAACTTCAGATCAAGTTTTAAAAACTTAAAAAATTTAATTTTCTGCAACAATCTAGTAAAACTGTTGTACAAGGGCTATATCACTCCGAAATTACAGTTTGTGTATCTCTTATATCACCCAAAAGGGATAACTACATTAGACACAGGTATTTTCATTACAAAACTACCGTATATAAAAAAAAAAAAAAAATTTACATTTTTAAAAACCTCCACTGAGTAGAGACAAAATACTTAAATGTTCAACACTGCGTATGCGGGGGGATAAAAAACGTGAAGTGAAATATATGTATTTGCACTTGATACCTGATGTTATTTCAGGCTAATAAATAATCTACCTAAAGACGCAAACATAAAGTAAGCTAAAGAGGTTAAAACAGTAAACCTCTCTAAATCGACCGACCACGGGACCGACTATAAATGGTCCATTTAGAAAGGTGGTCGGTTTAGAAAGTTTTTTTTTTTTTAAATCATTACAGTGGTATTGTATGGGCGGTCGTTTGGGACCCAAATAAAGCGATCGATGTGGGGGAGTGGTCGATCTGTCATGGTGGTCGGTTAGAGAGGTTTTACAGTATATATGTATATAATATATTGTATTGTCGGGAAGGAATTCTAAGCAGAATGCGCGCGCAGGTTGCATTGTAAACGCACCTTGTGACCAATGAACCAGCCGACCAACGAGAAACCAACGCTGTTTGGCCCCCTTCCACCTCAGCTGTTTGTTTGTTGTTGTTTTATGTCCTAGTAACATCTAAGGTCATATCAGGACGGGTACCGACTTGTGACAGTGCACACTCATGGTGACTTTATAGTGCTGCCCTACTGGGGAATTAGCTGCTGGCATCATGACCTGATATCCCACTCAGTCACATTATCCTGACACTGAGCTAACCAGTCCTTGCTCTATCCTATTAATGCTGAGTGCCAGGCTAGGAAGCGACAAGTATCAATTTAATAAGTCATTAGTTTGACTCGATCGGGAACCAAACTCCCGATCTCCCGCATGCGAGGCGGCTCTACCAATTCGGTCACCATGCTCAGTCAGAAGGAATAATGAGGTCTGCTGAGAAATTGTTGGTCATTAGGTGTGTTCGACAATCCGCCCTCAACTTCCTCATTCATTCATCAATTCATTCATCAATTACTGATGACATCCTTTGTGTATTTTATTCGGTGCATGGCCCGGTATGCTTTTGTGCGCGCTTCTAATAGAACAAACCTCAGCCAAGTTGCACCAGTACGAATGCCTGGCAAGCACATGGCAGTTTGTGGGAGCCTCTGGTTAATTCAAGCAACCTGTTTCATACTAATAGGTGGGTAGAACAGAGCACTGAAGGCACAGCCACACAATGCATTGCAACTCTGCGTATGCCCTATATGATAGGTCATGACTCTGGGATTGTATAGCCTATAACAGATGTGCTAACAGTAAAATAATCTTTTCTTTTTTTTTAAATATCCTGAGGTTAGATACATCGGAAAGGTGACTCATCACAACATTTTTAGAATGGGAGTTACAATACAAGAAAGCTTTGTCTTCTACATGTGAACTGTTGCGCTCATGTTTGATGTTTTCTTCTATTTAAACAAAAATAAAAAATTTACATTTAAAAAAAATAAAAGCTCAACAATTTTTGTTAGCCTTTTCTAAATAGTAGTTAAATTAACACAAAGTGAGGATAAGGAAGCACGTCCCTCCCGCCAGATGCAGTTGAGGGTCTATTCTTATCGGCGCAGGGGTGTGAAGTTGTGCTCGATAAGGGCGTGTAACCTGAACTGCCTCGTGCGCAGACCCCGCGCCGTAATTGGGCGCGCTGAGCTGGTGGGCCCCTCTCACTAACCTCTCACCGACCGACCAGGTTGAGCTTTTTTTGTTTGTTGTTTTACGTCCTAGTAAATCTGCTTCGATTAGTGTTCTAGATAGAGGATGTCTTGTCAAAGGCCAAGTTTTGTAGTTGTAGAAGTGCCCCCTCCACTCTTACCCACAATGCAAAACACATGGCTAGTTGGTTGTTGGAGTTTTACATCCTAGCAACATCTAAGGTCATATCAGGACGGGTACCGACTTTTGACAGTGCACACTGATGGCGACTTTATAGTGCTTCCCCACTGGGAGACCAGGCCGACGTCACTCCTGATATCCCACTCAGTCACATTATCCTGACCAGTCCTTGCCCTATAGTATTAATGCAGAGGCCTGGCTAGGAAGCGACAAGTATCAATTGTTAAGTCATTGGTTTGACTCGACCAGGGTTCGAACCCACGAACCCTTGGGTTCGGATCCCCCGATCTCCCAAAGCAGGAGACGGACGCTCAACTCATTCGGCCATCCCGTCTGGTCCCACCTTTCTTCATGACCGGACGCAGGGTCCGGTGTTCTGAGCATCCGCACACTAGTGTACACAAGATGTTCGCATCGGTGGCCGAATCGGGAGAGCGCAGCCCTCCTTCCCGTGTGGGGAGATTGGGAGTTCGATTCCTGGTCAAATCAAATTAATGACTTACAAAATTGACACTTTTCGATTCCTAGCTTGGTGTTCAGCATTAATAGGATAGGGCAAGTACTTGTTAGCTCAGTGTCAGGATAATATGACTGAGTGGGTTATTGGGTCATGATGCTGGTGGCCTGATTTTCCCGTGGGTAGCACTATAAAGTTGCCATGAGAGCGCACTGTCACAGGTTGGTACCCATCCTGATATGACCATAGATGTTGCTAGGATGTAAAACTCCCAACAACCAACTAGCCAACCATTCCATGTGTGTTGCATTGTGGGTGAGAGGCAGGGGTGGGGGGGGGGGCACTTCTACAACTACAAAACTTGGCCTTTGACAACACATCCTGTGTCTTTCTCTCGTCACGGAATCAGGTTTTTAACGTGTAACTCTATACTGTTTAAGGGCGCATTTTCTTACAGTAATGATATGTTATTAATAGTAGGATAAAGCTAGCGTACACAGTCAACTGAACTATTTATATTGGCAATGCAACAGTTGACTAATGACATGGGCGGTTAGAATAGTTGGACGAATCGGCGGTGGGAACCAATGACATACATTGTGCGTTTGCGAAGTCCATCCACATTATTGGCACCGAATCTTAAAGCTGCATAGTCCGATAAAAACATAAAATTTTCAAAACGAAAACAATTATCTAGATTTGATTCTACATATCTAACTTAGATGCTGGTGCACTTATTAAACAGTTGTCATCACGTATAAGGGGATACTGAGTCAATTAATAGAACCTGTTATTGCAGAAGCCTATAAAAAAAAAAAATTTTTAATAAAACATTTATATAGCGTGACCTAAGGTGATAGAGTTTTGGCAAGCTTGCCAAATTTCATTTAGCATGTTTCCATTTCAAATATCGGAAAAAGTTAACGATTTAAAATAAAAGTTACTTCAAACTAAAGTAAGGTAGATTATAATGAACAACCTTATATGTTTATCTCAGAAAATGAGAGAAACTCAAAACCCTCGGACCATGAAACTTTAATGTATTCTGAATGTACGGGCTGATAAAACTCTTGATTCAATCATATAGGATGAGTTGAATCAGATTTGTTCTTTTTTTTTTTCTTTCCTTCCTTTTTTTCTAGTGGAAAAGACACCGGCCAGTTTGGCAGTATGTGACGGGCACAAAGCCACGCACACATCTTAAAACAGTGTCAATGCCTTAGGAAGGTGTGTTGGGGTTACATGTCCTGGCAATATCTACGGTCATATCAGGATGGGCAGCGACTTGTGACACTGCACACTCATGGCACGTTTTATAGTTTCTAAAGCCCCAGTCACACATACCCGGAGCAGGGGCCGGACGAGCCCCGGACTGCCATCCGGGGCAATCCGTGGCTCATCCGTGGGTCGTCCGTGGTGACCCCCCCCTGATCCGGCCTGATCCGTGGCTCGTCCGGCGCCGTCCGGGCTCAGCCCTGGATGTTTTTAAATGTTTAAAACATCCGGGGCGGTCCAGGGGATTTTGCGATCCGGGCTCAATCCGGCATAATCCGGGGGTGGTCCGGGTAATTCCGGGGTGGACTGTGGCTGTCCGGCAGTAGTCTGGGGTTATTTTGAGCCACGGTTTGACCCGGACCATCCCCGGACTATCCAGGACTACCCCTGGCCTACCACGGACCTGTCTGGGGGTGATCCGGGGGTGGTCTGGCCTCATCCGGGTTAGTCAGGGGCCGGTCCGGCCCAGTCCGTTCTCGTTCCGGGGGCGGTTTGGGGGCGGTCCGGCCTTTGGTCCGGGGCTCGTCCGGGGCTCATCCGGGAAGGTGTGACTGCGAGGCAAAAATCGACGAAAACAGTGATTTTATCCGTGACAGTCCGGCCCGTTGGTCCGTGGGTGGTCCGGCTCAAAATCCGGGGCTCGTCCGGCTATGTGTGACTGGGGCTTAACGAGACCACTGGCACCATGACCCGATTTCCCACTCGGTCATATTATCATGAAACCGAGCTAACCAGTCCTTGCCCTATCCTAGTAATAATGCCGATCATCAGGCCAGGTGATACCCGTCCTGATATGACCTTAGATGTTGCTAGGACGTAAAAAAAAAAAATCAGGCTAGTTAGCGAAAAGCATAAAACTTCTATGTCATTGGTTTGACTCGGCTGGGATTAGAACTCTCAACCTTCTGCATGGGAAACCTTCCCTCTTACTGATTCGGGCATCCCGGCCGGTCGGTTTAGGAAGGTATTGTACCGACTATGTAGTTGACTGACTCCACTTTATATAATGATCCTCACACTTTACACTGAGTCATCTTGATATAATCTACAAACAATGAGACCAGACGGGATGCCGAGTGAGTTGAGCGTTTGTCTCCCGTTTTGGTAGATCATGGGATTCGATCCCATGGGTTAGAACCATGGTCGAGTCAAACCAATGACTTAAAATTTATACTTTGTCGCTTCCAAGTCAGGCGTTCGGCATTAATAGGATAGGGCAAGGACTGGTTGGCTTAGTGTCAGAATAATGTGACTGAGTGGGATATCAGGTCATGGTGTTGACGGCCTTGTCTCCCAGTGGGGCAGCACTATAAAGTTACCATGAGTGTACACTGCCACAAATCGGTGCCAGTCCTGAGATGACCTTAGATGTTACCAGGATGTAAATCTCCAACAACCAACAAACCAACTTTGCACTGAGTCATCTGAACAAACCAGTGGTCCACAACTGGTTCATCAAATGCAGTGGTATGTGCTGTCCTGTCTGTGGGAAAGTGCATATAAAAGATCCCTTGCTGCTTATCAGAAAGAGTAGAAAATCAATGCGCTCTAGAGGTGTCGTTACTTGTTTTCTAGTTATCTTGATATGATTTACTAACAAGGTTATTGGGGTTTACAGTCATCGACAGCCGTTGTAAATGTGAGCTAGACAGGAGAGGGGTATGGTTTACATGTGTGGTATAAAGAACAGAAGCCTCTTCAAATCAATCGACACGCTTGATGGTTGGTTGGTTGTTGGAGTTTTACGGCATGGCAACATCTAAGGTCATATCAGGGCGGGTACCGACTTGTGACAGTGCACCCTCATGGCAACTTTATAGTGCTGCCCAATTGGGAAATAAAGCCCCAGACACCATGACCCAATAACCCACTCAGTCACATTATCCTGACACTGAGCTAACCAGTACTTGCCATATCCTATTAATGCCGAGTGCCGGGCTACAAAGCGACAAGTATCAATTTTATAAGTGATTGGTTTGAATCAACCGAGAACTGAACTCCCGATCTCCCGCACGCGATGCCTGCACTCAGTCACTGACACATTTGAAGAAATAAAGTTATATATATGTAAGATATAAAGGGTCAGTACAATGTAAGTGTCTCAATCTGTTACTGGATATTGGATTAGTTATTTTCGTGTTAGTATTGTCATGGGAGTGATGAAAATGGGAAATATTGCGCCTAGACCAGGACTCGAACCCACATCTCTTTGCATTCTGGGCCAGTGTGCTAACCATTACACCACCTAGGCTCACTGATATCAACACACTACCCACACCTACATGTCTATGCAGCTCCTAGCCTGAGAGGTCAGTGCAGTCCACTACACTCTTCCCCCTGGAATTGTAAGTCTTTTAATGCTTACAATTACATACATACAGGCAATGCAACGCACTCACAGACATAGGGTAGGTTCAACAACCATACAGCAAGTAGCTTGTACAGGATCATGGTCATGGAAACCAGTGTCATGGGGGTGATGAAAATGGGAAATATTGCGCTTAGAGCGGGACTCGAACCCACATCTCTTTGCATTCCAGGGCCAGTGTGCTAACCATTACACAACCTAGGCTCCCTGATATCAACACACTACCCATGCCTACCTGTCTATGCGGCTCCTTGCCTGAGAGGTCAGTGCAGACCATTACAATATTCAACAATGTAAAGTGATGTGCTATTCTCTCTGATCCTGAAACAATAGCGTTCTGTCAATAGGCCACGAAAATCCCCTGTCTGGGCAATATCAGCTTATTTAACAGATCCTTTGTCTGGCAGCCTTGCCTTCTGTAATGATGTAATGTAACCTGCATACCCCCTTCATTGCAACCCCCTAACCGGACGCGGTGGTATAATCGGTAGAGCACGGGCCTCGCGTGCGGAAGGTCGGGAGTACGGTTCCCGGTCGAGTCAAGCCAATGACCTTAAAATTTATACTTGTCGCTTCCTAGAATGGCGTTCAGAATTAATAGGATTGAGCAAGGACTGGTTAGCTCAGTGTCAGGATAATGTGACTGAGTGGAATATCAGGTCATGGTGCCAGCAGCATTATTTCCAAGTGGAGCAGCATTGTATGTCACAATGAGTGCACACTGTCACACGTCTGTACCTGTCCTTATAGGACTTTTGATGTTGCCAGGACGTAAGACTCCAACAAACCAACCAACCCTTCGTTGGGACCCGGAGCGCCGTGGGTGTTGTGTGGTGTGGTTCTCCCTGTTTAAACTTTTTCTAAATTCTATTTCCTTTGGCCACAAATTATGTAACTGTGACTGTGAGCTTTTTGAATCCAGTGTACTGGCACAAAATTGATTCTGTGCTTTTGCATTCTGTGGGGGGGGGGGGGTGATGCTTGAATAAAAATACAAACAATTCTCGCCGTGAATATGGCCTATGCTGCCGACACAGCGTAAAGAAACCACCAATCAATAAATCCCTCTTTAAAAGGTTTTTTTCTGTTAACATTTTAAATTATTTTATTTATTTAGAACGGATCAGAAGGTTCTTTTCACTTGACGTTTCGTATCGGTAATGGTTTCATGCTATAAAGGCTATGTAGATTTGTGATGTGTGTTTTGGTGTGAGTCGGTGTATATATTATGCACTTGATTAGAAGTGAATATTTTGTTAGATTAGTGTTCATTTCTATCCAGGGTGAGATGTGTGGTCTAAAGTACATTAGTAGACGAGGGGGAACATGTTCCTGACATTGTTTGTCCATACTACGTTAAAGTTGCATAGTCCGATGGTTTTGAGTTTCTGTATTTTTTCTGAGATAAATATATTAGATCGATCACTAGTATCTACTTTCCATTAGTTTAAAGTTACTTTTACTTTTTTAAATGGTAACATTTTGAGATAATTGAAGTGCAAACAAGGACAATTAGTTTTGGCAAGCTTCCCAACACTCTGACGCCATAGACTTCTACAGTGACATGTTCTATTAAATTGACTCAGTATTCCTTCTATGCAGAATCAAATGTTCAATAAATGCATCAGTATCTAAGTTAGATATGTATGTAAAAATCAAATCTAGATAATTGTTTTGGTTTTGAAAAATTCATATTTCATCGAATTATGTAACTTTAATAGATTGGGATCCATTGCTTACTGTAAACTATATGTGTGCTCACATCTTGTTATATTTCTACTAAGTTCTAGTCTACATTAGTAGTAGTTGCTTACTGTAAACTATATGTGTGCTCACATCTTGTTATACTTCTACTAAGTTCTAGTCTACATTAGTAGTAGTTACTGTAAACTATATGTGTGCTCACATCTTGTTCTACTTCTACTAAGTTCCAGTCTACATTAGTAGTAGTTGCATACTGTAAACTATATGTGTGCTCACATCTTGTTATATTACTACTAAGTTCTAGTCCACATTAGTAGTAGTTGCTTACTGTAAAGTATATGTGTGCTCACATCTTGTTATATTTCTACTAAGTTCTAGTCTACATTAGTAGTATTTACTGTAAACTATATGTGTGCTTGCATCTTGTTATATGTCTACTAAGTTCTAGTCTACATTAGTAGTATTTACTGTAAACTATATGTGTGCTTGCATCTTGTTATATGTCTACTAAGTTCTAGTCTACATTAGTAGTAGCTACTTACTGTAAACTATATGGGTGCTCACATATTGTTCTACTTCTAAGTTCTAGTCTACATTAGTAGTAGTTTCTGTAAACTATATGGGTGCTCACATCTTGTTCTACTTCTACTAAGTTCTAGTCTACATTAGTAGTAGTTGCATACTGTAAACTATATAGTGGGGATGGATGATTTCCGCAAAATCTCGGATTTCCACGATTGTTGATATTCCAGGGGTTAACATTCACAAAATGTGAATATATTATTTATTTTACCTCGGTATATAGCCTCATCCGGGTCCAGCAATTAGCATAAGCAGCTCACAGCGGGAGGACGTTCGCTGAGCTGCTCTGGCAGGATTTAACTACTACAACACTTTAACTAACAGTAAGTTTTGAGAAATTGCGATTAACTTCTTAAGGATGGTTTATAGCATCCCATTATGAAAGTTTAGAACTTTCTCAGGTCCAATTTGGACATGTTCTGGGTGTTTTAAAAAACACAAGGATAGAACAACGCTCATGTTGAGAACCGAAACCGATACCGCTTGTTATAGCGAAACCTGTATACAGACAGGCAGAGATATTAACCCGAGTTGCATCTCCTGAGGAAATTCCTCCGAACGCTAAAGAGGGTTTTGTTGGGGATGAACCTGGGTTTCTTTTATAGACTCCCCAGACCGTTTTTTGAGGCGAGCCTCCGAGTTTCGTAATATTTTCTTCAACTTGCTGGCGCAGAATGCGGCGGGTGGGAGAAGTGTACGAAACAGAGAGAGCGGGCGGGCCAATAGCCGCCCCTCCGTATGGTTGGTGTCACTACCGATAAAACCTATGGCATACCATTAGCTTAACGCCTGTATAGAGAACGGTGTAAATACGTTCCTCTATACCATAAATATACCTCAACCCAGAATCTGGGGTTCACATTGTGTTCATGTTGAGATGATACCGGTATTAAGTAACTTTTTTGTTACAGAAACCGATGGCCACCAAGCGAAACAAGGTTTCGCCGGCAGCGGCAGAAGGTCGCGTGCCCTCAGGGTACGATTCATCGCCTCCACAGACGGGCCCACCGTCCCCACAGCCAGGGGCTGGTCCTTCGGATAAGGACAGCGAGGAGGAGGACTTTCAGAGTTTGAACTTAGAGGAAAAGATCATTAGGATCATGGACCGCAAATATAAAAACATTCAGTCCATGACACGGGCTGCCTCTCCTCCCATCCCAGACGATGATTGGGAAGATTTTTCGGAGGAGGATACGGAATCAGCTTTCGAGGTTCTGAAACCGAAAGCGAAAAAGCGTAAAAGAGTCGGCAGTAGCTCAGGTGATGAATTCACCAAAGTCAATAAGAAGCGCGTCAAAAAGACCAAGAAAACCAAAAGAAAAAGAAGAAGGGCTCATCATCCGATTCATCAGATGACTCTTCATCAACTGAGTCGGACTCAGATACTGAAAGAGCGGGCGTGTATGCGAGAATAGGGGCGAAAGTTAAAAAGAAGTGCCCATTGGAAAAGGCAAAGAGGTTGCGAACCACAACCATGATGAGGGAAACGCTGAAAGGGCATTTCCATACGTTCAAACCCGCCGAGGTAATAAACAAGTTGACAACAGATCTCGGGAATCAAAGGCGTTCCTGAGTCAATCAGTAAAGAAATGGATGCTGGCATCCATCTCTCAGATGAAAGGCGGCGTTTTGAGAACGCTTTGTGTACCATCCACAAGGCAGTGCTCGGGGCTTTGACATCGATAACCCCCGTTGCAAACAGGATGCAAGCCGAGAATAAATTCTCGTCGCTTGCCAGAGTAATGGACAGGGGAATTGCGTTGCTTACCGCAGCCTCTAACTTTATGACTTTTCGACGGTTCGAGAATGTCTATAAGTCGGTGACCACAGATGCTGGCAAGGAAGTGGCCAGATCTAAGAAAGTAACGGACAACGATGGTAAAGAATATACACTTTACCTCCCACCAAAGCCAGTGAAAGGCAAGCCACTGGATAAATCCAAGATGTTTGGTGGACAGCTTGCGCACCTCTTCAAGGCAGTTGAAGTTGACACTAAAAGTGCTAAGAACACTGACGTTAGGAGAAAAAAAGTATGACAACGCCAGTAAATTCCGACGAAACCGCTCGGATTTTCGATTCCGCCGAGGAGGAAGACCGGCACGAGGAGGTCCATCCTTCGGGTTCAATCCCAGAGGACGAGGCAGGGGCGAACGGCAGAACACGGCGTGGAACGACAACCGAGGGTTCAAAAGGGAGTTTACACCCAGACCCCAGTTCCCCCGGCCAGGAGCCAAGTAGAGTCGACGACACAGACAGCTACCCTCAACATGGTGACTGAAGAGACACAAACCTATTTAAGCAGGTTTAAAGCAGGCAATATACTGAACTGTTTACAAAACTCGTGTAATATCACAACAGATAGTGAAATTTTGGATATTGTTAAAGGGGTTCAAATCCCTCTCATAGAAATACCAAAACAGAAAAGAGTTCCGTTCCCATATAAGTTTAACTCGGAAGAAAAACTACAAATTGATAATCAGGTTTCTCTTTTTGAAACAAAGAGAATTATTGAACGAGTACAAAACACAGAAGGACAGTTTATTTCTAATGTTTTTTCTAGGCCAAAACCAAATGGGGAAATTCGTATGATTTTGGATTTAACTAAATTAAATGAATTGGTTACATACAAACATTTTAAGATGTTCTCATTGGAAACGGCGAGAGATTTAATTACGCCGGAAGCCTGGCTCGCGAGTGTAGACTTAAGAGATGCATATTATACAGTCTCCATTTGCGAAGAACACAGACAATTTCTGAGATTTATCTGGGACGGTACCCTTTTTCAGTTTACATGCATGCCTAATGGCCTAGCTTGCGCACCTCGACTATTTACTAAATTATTAAAACCTATATTTGCAGTTATGGCTAGAAAAGGACATACAATGTTCCCATACATTGATGATTCATTTATTATGGCAGAGTCATTTTACAAATGTCAAACAGCAGTTAATGATTTGTGCGATTTGTTAACAGAATTAGGTTTTTACATTCATGACAAGAAATCTGTCTTCGTCCCAAATAGGGAATTCAAATGCTTAGGGTTTATGGTTAACACCAAAACCATGACAGTATTCCTAACGGAACAGAAACTACAAAAGTTTCATGATACGGCCTCCCAGCTGCTTGACATATCTAGGCCAAAGATTAGACAAGTCGCCGTTCTTATCGGTATAATGGTCTCGTATGCGCCTGCTATTCTGTATGGAGCGGCACATATTAAGTCTTTAGAAATAGACAAAAACAGAGCGTTGGCACGCACAAAAGGTAACTTCGAAAGACCAATGAGCATTTCCCAAGATGGGTTTCAAGACATCTTTTGGTGGATTGAAAATATTAACAACTCTCCCAATCCCATTCGAATGGGTCAACCCAACACGGTAGTTACTACCGATGCTTCATTACAAGGTTGGGGAGCTCATCGAAATGATGTAGCGACAGGAGGGAGATGGTTAGAAGACGAAAAATCAGACCATATTAATGTTCTTGAATTAAGAGCGATTTACTTGGGCCTTTTAAGTCTAATTAAAATACCTAAAAATGGTGTTCAAATTCTTACAGATAACACTACAGCTATGGCTTATGTCAGGAATATGGGAGGTACAAAGTCAAAAGAATGCAATAACTTGGCACTAAGTATTTGGAACTTGGCGCAACAACATCAAATATGGTTAACCATAGCACATATCCCAGGGACACAAAACGTCCTGGCTGACAAAAAGAGCAGAGTTTTTCACGATCACCTAGAATGGAAATTAAACACAAAGATTTTCAAGAAAATTTGTCAACAATGGGGGTCACCTACGGTAGACTTATTCGCATCAAGAAATAATTTTAAAATAAACAAATATGTGTCATGGCACCCAGAACCATATGCTTGGCACATAGATGCTTTCTCACTGATTTGGGAAAATGAATTTTATTACATTTTCCCCCCCTTTAACATCATTACCAGAGTGGCACGAAAGATAAAGATGGACCGATCTGACGCCATCCTGATCGTCCCCGAATGGGACACACAACCGTGGCTAGCAGGACTAGTCTCGACAGCCAGAGACTGCCTCAGATTCCCAAAATCCCGAGGAAATCTAACTCACCAAGGCCCTCTGGAACATCACGGCAACGTAGCAACAACCCCGTTGCTTGCATTCCTTTTCTGAATAAATACCTAGAACAATTTGGATTAGACAAAATTACACAAGAACGGTTGGTGTCACATGCGTGGAGGAAAGGAACAGTAAAAATGTATTCCACATATTTAAAGAAATGGGGTGTACATTGTCTTATAAAAAAGGTTAAACCTATGAACCCAACTGTTGCCCAAGTTTCAAGATTTTTCAGGATGTTAGAAGATGATGGGCTAGGTTACGGCGCAATTAATGCAGCCATGTGTGCCCTCTCAATTATCCTCCCCAGAATGGGGGGACAGACAATGGGTAAACATCACGTAATACACTGGGTATTAAGGGGCATTTATGAACGAAACCCACCTAAGCCAAAATATGACCGATTTTGGGATGTGTCTCTAGTGTTCAAAATGTTTAAGGATTGGCCACATAATAGATTCTTAGATATTAAACAATTAGGGTTTAAGGTAGCACTCCTACTACTGTTAATGACAGGTCATCAAGGCCAAACTATGGTGGCACTTTCACTCGATGGACTGGAAATAGACAGAAAGCAAGCGACTTTCGATTTAACAACATTGTTAAAATCTAATCGCATAGGCGACCCTTTGTCATCAATTAATGTAACACAATTCACGGACAATCCAAAATTGTGTGTAGTATCAGCGATTAGAACATATATATCCAAGACACAAGGAGTTCGAAACTCAAGACAATTATTAATAAGCTTTATTAAGCCACACAAGGGCATTTCACGGGACACACTCGCCCGATGGACAATTAATGTGTTAACAATGGCAGGGGTGAATACGGACAAATATGCGTCGCACTCAACAAGAGGAGCCATGGTTTCAAAGGCACGTTTGCTAGGAATTTCGGTCAAGCGAATACTAGCGCATGCAGGTTGGAAGACCGAACGATCGTTTGCTAGACATTACAACAAGCAATTGGAGAAGCCCAGTGGTGTCGCACGACGACTACTACAGGACTAAAAGATCAAAAGGTGAGAACATAATTCTAGTCACAAAACATCGTGATTATAACAATGTTCCATGTCACAAACATAACCATAAAATAACATAACAATAAAAATAACATGGCACTGCGGCTAGCCTGAGGCTATATACCGAGGTAAAATAGATTAGTTAGACGAATCTTACCTTGGTATAGATGATGGATAACTATTGTTTTTCCGAGGTATAAGCCTCGGCTAGACGTGGGTGAGGGCCCACCCTCCACACCCTACCACGTCTAGTCTGTTGATTGTACAAAGGAAACATTAGTTTTTAAAGAATTTATTAGAGATATCCTGAATTAGTAGGTAAAGATTGCTGGACCCGGATGTGCTTACCTCTCCCTCACCCACGTCTAGCCGAGGCTTATACCTCGGGAAAACAATAGTTATCCATCATCTATACCAAGGTAAGATTCGTCTAACTAATCTATATTATATAATATATATATAATATATATATAATATATAAATATATAGATACATATATATATATATATAATATATATATACATACATTAAATTCGGTAATGGTTCCATGCTATAAAGGCTATGTAATAAACAACATTGATGGCAGCACCGATGGCAGCACGGTATCTGGTATTTTATAAATTAGATCTGGGGAGGATGGCTACTGAGTGTGTGTGTGTGGGGGGGGGGGGTGCACAGTGTAAGCTAGGTTGGTGGCAACATCGTTCGTTTTGTACTTATCAAGTAGTTATTTTCCTGATCTGCAGTAGCAGATTTCAGTTTCAATAGGCTGACTTTGGGCTGGGGGAAGTAGTTTTGCCACTGGGGCTAGTAGAAAATCCAGGTACTTGCCCGATTGGGCAAGTGGGAAATTACGTGACCGTGACTGTCCTACCCTGGCACTACTTTAGTAGTAGTTGCGTACTGTAAACTATTTTGGTGGTAAGATATCTGTTCTCGGCTACAATAATAGTGACATTTGTTCGTGTGGTGGTGTTTTTGTTTGCCCCACACTGAAGTGCTTGTGACTGTTTACAGGCCGGTTACTAGATAGGTGAAGATTTGGCGTCGTGTGTCAGGCTGGCGCCCTGCCGACACGACCCCTGGTGGTGAGCCCAAGCGACACGACCCCTGGTGGCGAGCCCTGGACTCACGACACACGGCGGGCACGCGTTGCTCCTCCGAGCAGCTCGTCTATGTGCACCTTTTTGTCGACTAACTCCAGACAAATAGTTTGGTTGTTGGGGTTTTGCATCCTGGCAACATCTGAGGTCACATCAGGACGGGTAGCGACTTGTAACAGTGCGCACTCATGCTGACTTTATAGTGCTGCCCCACTGGGGAAATCAGGCCGCCAGCACCATGACCCGATATTCCCCTTTGTCACATTATCCTGACACTGAGCTAACCAGTCCTTGCCCTATCATATTAATGCCAAGCGCCAGACTAGGAAGCAGCCAGTATCAATTTGATAAGTCATTGGTTTGACTTAACCGGGAATCGAACTCCCGATCTCGCCTAATGTGAGGCCCGTGATCTACAGAGTTGGCCACCGTGCCCGGTCAGAGAAATGGTTCCGATTCTTGTGCATTTATAGTTTTTTAAATGACGCCCAGCTCTGCTCACAAACTGCGACCCTGTTGCGCATAGGTTGTAACTAAAATGGATGCCACTTCCAAATGGCGTCACATGGTGCTGCTGGTGCTGGTGTGGTTATTTTTTTGGTGTCACTGGTTGCGTTTGTGGAATAGTTTGTATGACGCGGCTAAGGAACAGGCGAGGAGCTGGACGCGTTCGATATGAATCACTACATGACTAGAATCTTGAAGTTTAGAGAGACATGCCATGACCGTAACCACAAGGATCCCACACCCACTGTGCCCTAACCGCAACAGGGGGAGAAGGCTCCATACACGCAGTCACACACGCGCATGCGCGCGGACATGTTAAATTTACTTTTTGGTGAAGTGCATCAGGTTGGGTAGATAAAAGATTCACCCGTACTTCCAGTACAGGGGTGAACGACAACTTAGTCTAAATACGGGTGAAAATAGCGTTAGTATGGAAGAAGAAGTAGAATGCCTGGTACCAGTGTCAAATGGTTACTTATATCAGGCCAGAGTTGGTGAAATGGGAGAGAATGCAAAAAGACAAGATGGCGGCCAGAGAACACCAGTGATTTCACTTTTAAATTGCATTAAAGTATATGTTTTATTATATTTTCCAACTCAAAAGTAGCGGGTAAACATGAAGACATATACAAAGAATAAATGTTGCTTCTTATGCCCCTGTCACACTACGACGCTTCTCCCGGCGATCCGTCAGCGTTGGAAATAAAATCTTGCGCGTCGAGAAACGTCAAACTTTTCGGCGGTTTGGGAGAAAAGATCGGCGTCAGCGCGGCGCGTTATGCGCGCGCCGCCAACGTGTGTATACGCGCTGGGGGGAAAAAAAAAAAAGTTTGGCGCGACGTCTTCATTTAACCTTAAATGTTGCTAGGGCATAAAACAAAAATGGCCCAGTTTGACCGACGCGTGA
The DNA here is from genome assembly GCA_030323885.1 of Branchipolynoe longqiensis. Classification (NCBI taxonomy): domain Eukaryota; kingdom Metazoa; phylum Annelida; class Polychaeta; order Phyllodocida; family Polynoidae; genus Branchipolynoe; species Branchipolynoe longqiensis. The sequence continues at coordinate 112,616,119 of CM059188.1, forward strand.
GCAACGACCCTCCCGCGCGCGCGCCGTCTTCCTAGCGTTCCCATAACGTTATTCCAGCGCGTCCAACGCAGCGCGACGCGCGCCTAACGTCCTTACCGATATATTTGCGCGCGTTGCCGGTCGCTGGTGGTTTTGGACATGTTCAAAACGCTCAGCGACCAATAACGCGCGCCGACTTTCATCGGCGACTCGCCGGCGACAAAGAAGTGTACCGACGTGTACCGACGCGCCCATAACGCGCCACCAGCGCTTCTCGATATTTCACCAAATATCGCCCAAAAACACCACACGTTGACGGGTCGCCGGCGAGAAGCGTCGTAGTGTGACAGGGGCATTAGATTGTGAAATTAGGCTCTCATAACGACTCGTTTCATTAGGCCAATTTTTCGACCGTTTATATATAAGGCTGGTCTTCACCCGTGTACTACAAGTACCGGGTGAATCTTTTATCTACAGGTTGGGTTGCTTTGACAAAATGTTGCCACGGTAACATTGTTTCAAAGGCGAGACTCTTGGGTCCTGCGCGAAAATAGTTAGGTGAATAATCTCGATGAAGAACCAATATTAGACAATGACCACTGCCTCAGATTGTCATCGAAATTAACTTACGGGTTGAGGTGTTGCTTTTGCAGTTTCATAAAGCAAACGTATTAAAGTTGCATAGATACATATACTTTATTGATCGTTATAATCTACTTTACTTTAGTTAGAGTGGTTATTGGTAATGACCAGGGTTGGATGGGGGAGTTTGAATCTGACCACGAAAATGGCTACAGCATTGGACATAACCCAGCTTTTGGTGTGGATGGTATGTTTAGTAAGTTGCCGTAATTAGCCGCAGGAGGTTTGTTTTTTGCTTGTTTGTTCTTTATGTCCTGGCAACATCTGAGCTCATATCAGGACCGGTACCGACTTGTGGCACTGACAGTGCACACTCACAGCAACATTTATAGTCCTGCAAGTCATTTGTTTGATTCAACCGAGAACCAAACCCTGATCTCACACACGGAAGCCTGGCGGTCAATTTGAAATGGTCTGTACTTGGCGCTTCAAGTGGCTTAAGAAAGTTTTTTTTATTTAATGACGCCTCTAGAGCACATTGATTTTTATCATTGGTGATTGGATGTCAAACATATGGTCATTCTGACATATTTCTTTGGAGGGAACCCACTACCACCACATTGGCTATTCTTTCTGATAAGCAGCAAGGGCTCTTTTATATGCACTTTCCCACATACAGGACAGCACATACCACAGCCTTTGATGAACCAGTTGTGGACCACTGGTTGGAATGGAAAATAGCCCAAACTGCCAAATATGTCCACTGAGCAGGATCGATCAGATGACCCACACCTTCACAGGTGGACACTCAACTGCATGAGCTACGTGCCGCTCCTCGGGTCGCTTCGGTACAAAGTGCATGCAAGTATCAGCAACTCACCTGAGCACCAGAGGGCGCCTCACTACTGCGTCACGACTGCCACTGTGGGACCACTGGATGATTGCTGTCTTCGAGCTCATCAATCTCCTAACACAGGCGCAACACTCGCATCACTCTCCAAGCACCGGAATGGTCAGCTCATCACTATCGTAGCACGATAGGGCCAGGCAAGTTGCAGCAGTGATGTGAGATTCTTCAATCTCATCACACTCATCACTCTTATCCCACCAGATGTCGGGCACCATCTAGTCTAGTCACTCTCCTAGCAGCAGACAGGAAGTCTCATGGTTCTTCTCACATCAGGGAGACGGGGGCCCTCTCCTAGCACAGTAGCAGCAAGGAAGTCTTCAGGTGCATCAGGGAGGCGGGCCTCACTCCGAGCATGGATCAACTTGGTTATGAATGACTGTTGGGGAAGCCACCAGCTCACCACCACTCCTCGCACACTCGACATTCTGTCAGCCAGATGCCGAGATCTAAACACCTTCCCAGCAGTCCACTTTCACGTCGATGGGTAACTGCTGTTCCACCTCACTACCGCTCCACGTGCCTTCCATTCTACCGGACTCAGGTCCACCTCACTTCCGGTCCATGTGACCATTGTTCTGACGTGACTCCATCTCATTACCCCCTCCACGTGACTGCCATTGTACCGGACTCAGGTCCACCTCACTTCTGGTCCATGTGACAATTGGTCTGACTCGACTCCATCTCATTACCCCCATTCTACCGGACTCAGGTCCACCTCACTTCCCGTCCATGTGACCATTGTTCTGACTCAACTCCATCTCATTACCCCCTCCATGTGACTGCCATTCTACCGGACTCAGGTCCACCTCACTTCCGGTCCATGTGACCATTGTTCTGACGTGACTCCATCTCATTACCCCCTCCACGTGACTGCCATTCTACCGGACTCAGGTCCACCTCACTTCCGGCCCATGGGACCATTGTTCTGACGCGACTCCATCTCATTACCCCCTCCATGTGACTGCCATTCTACCGGACTCAGGTCCACCTCACTTCTGGTCCATGTGACCATTGTTCTGACGTGACTCCATCTCATTACCCCCTCCACGTGACTGCCATTCTACTGGACTCAGGTCCACCTCACTTCCGGTCCATGTGACCATTGTTCTGACTCGACTCCATCTCATTACCCCCTCCATGTGACTGCCATTCTACCTGACTTGGCTCCACCTCACTACTTTTCATTGTGACTTGTTCTGACCCGGCTCCACCTCACTTCCGATCCACATGACTGCCTCGATGCGACTGCAGCTCCACTTGACTACCTACCGTTCCATGTAACTCCGTTCCATCTGACAACTGTCCCTCACGACTCCACCTGGTGTTCGCTGTGCTCCCAACTCTGCACCTGCCTCGCACAGACATCGTGTCTGTGAGGGGCTCTTTCATCGCCATCATTAGTATTTACATGCTCACTGCGCAGGTGCCACTTCGTAAGTAACCAAGGCGTCTGTACACACAGTTAGCTCCGTCCTGATATGAACTTAGATGTTGCCAGGACGTAAAACTCCAAAACAACGAACCAACAACAACCACAGTTTTAGCTGTGCCCGCTGTACGCAGACACACATATACACTCACACTCACACATCTACACTCACTCACGTACACACATATATACTCACACACACCACACACATATAGACGCACACTCACAAACATACAGACGCACTCACAAACATACATACATACATACATACATACATACATACATACGTACATACATACATACGTACGTACGTACGTACGTACGTACGTACATACATACATACATACATACATACATACATACATACATACATACATACATACATACATACATACACACACACTCACACAGATAGACACACAACATACACACACACACACACACACTATGGGCGGGCGCCGGGGTGAGCTGCAGACATACCACAAGGCAGGCGACTGGTGATTGTCATCTTTACCTGCAACAGCATCCGGCCAAGCACAGCCGACCAGCGCAGCGCCATGACCAGCTTGCCACGTCTGACGAGACGTCTGGTTGTGTGATACAGAACACAGATACAGAATAGAACAGGTGTTTGTATGGAATTAATGTATTGTTAAACATCATAGCTTGTTTTGCAGGATTCTTTAGCATAAAGGCAAATTAAGATTTGTGGATTCAGCGGACGCTGCGTGCAGCCTCGCCCTGCCGTTCACTGTGAATGGGCAGCTGTCAGTGCCCGTGGTGCCTCCACCTAGCGGCACACGGCCGCAGCAGGCGCGGCGTGTGAGAGGATAGACACTGAGCGGGGTCTGGTGGTGGCCCTGATCGTGTGTAGTCAGTCAGTCAGAGCAGTGCGCCAGTCGAGGAGAGCTGGGATTGACTGATTAGCAGGTGCAGGAGGAGCCGAGGCCGTCGCCTGGGTGGCTGTGGCTGTGGCTGTTGTATATATACATATATGGTGTTGTGGGTGACTTGATCAGTTAATGGCGCCGTGTTTGCTGCCTGCCTCACTGAGCAGTGGACGGGAACAGCAGCAGTGGCACTGCCCAGAGTGTAGCCTCAGCATCCCCAGCGCGCCGCTGTCACCGGGCCACGTCGCGCTGGACACGGTCGGGCACAGCCGGGCACAGCCTGGGTGACACTGCCGAGAGTGTACCCGCAGCACTGTCAGCATACCCAGCGCGCTGCTGTCACCGGCCACGTCGCGCTGGACACGGTCGGGCACAGCCAGAGTGACACTGCCGAGTGTAGCCGCAGCACTGTCAGCATCGCGCTGGACACAGCCGGGCACAGCCTGAGGGACACTGCCGAGAGTGTAGCCGCAGCACTGTCAGCATCCCCAGCCCGCCGCTGTTACCGCGCCACGTCGAACCGGGAACGGGGTCGACTGGACCGTTTCCCCTACGCACACCTGGCGGCGGGAGGGCGGAGGGTGTCGGGCACAGGGGCGCCGACACGGGGCGTCGTCCACAAGCGGCCTGATGTCAGCCTTAAAGTTGCATAGTCCGATGGTTTTGAATTTCTGTATTTTTTCTGAGATAAATATATTAGATCGATCACAAGTATCTACTTTACATTAGTTCAAAGTTACTTTTATTTTAAATAGTAAACTTTTGAGATATTTTGAGTGCAAACATGGAAAATTAGTTTTGGCAAGCTTGCCAAAACTCTGACACCATAGACTTCTGCAGTAACAGGTTCTGTTAAATTGATTCAGCATTGCCTTCTATGCAGAAACAAATGCTTAATAAGTGCATCAGTATCTAAGTTAGATATGTAAAATCAAATCTAGATAATTGGTTTGGTTTAGAAAATTTGATATTTCATCGGACTATGCAGCTTTAACATTGAGCGCACGCTGATTATTGTGACAAGCGCACCACGCATCATTTGCAGTTGTTTCATACATTGACGTCTACGTTATCATGTGAGAAAATTACCAACATCAGATCCACTTGAATGTGTGCAGCTGAGCCCACTTGCACTTACTCCTCCGCCCGGTGTGACGTTGTGGACGGTAGGACGAGGCTTGTGTCCCGCCGGGCCCAGGACTCCAGGACACTGGGACCACCGCCCCCCCCCCCCCCCCCCCCCCCCCCCCCCAGGCCGCACGTGGCCCGCTGTCCGCCGGCCCTGTCAAAGGCGTAACCGGGTTGTATATTATAGAACCGCACAGCGACTGGGCGCTTTCTCTCCCACCCGGGGAACTATTGTACACATGCAGTTTTGGTTAGAAATAGTAGCATATCATCGGGTGCATAAAACTGGTTATTTAGGAGCGTGACGCCGAGAGCTGAGCGGTGCATGAGCGGTGCAGTTTGGGACGAGCTGTCAAGAGCTCACGGAGACTCGTGGCGTTTCCCCGCTGACGGACACGTGTCATCACCGTCTTGAGGGCTCGATCACTATGACCCACTTACTGCGCGCTGTGATAGCCGCAGACACACCACTCACTGACAGAACCATATTCCTTCTCCAACTGTGATAGCACCGTACAGTGTGTAAAACCTTGTGTTCAGCTCAGATAGTCTCCATACTGTTTGTTCAATTATACTATTCATAGTGCGCTAGACTGCACAGATAGTGGGGCCGTTATATATAAATAGTGCACTGAATGGTACAGATTGCATACAGATAGTGCACATGTAGTGTTACAGTGTACATGTCATAGAAGATGGACAGTGTGTGCTCAGGTAGTGTACAGACAGTGCACAGGTAGTGTTACAGTGCACATATCATAGATGATGGACAGCTTGTGCCCAGGTAGTGTACAGACAGTGCACAGGTAGTGTTACAGTGCACATATCATAGATGATGGACAGCTTGTGCCCAGGTAGTGTACAGACAGTGCACAGATAGTGTTACAGTGTGTGTATCATAGATGATAGAGAGCCTGTGTACATACAGTCCACAGATAGTGTTACATTGTACTGGCAGTGCACATACCGTAGATGATGGACAACTTGTGCCCAGGTAGTGCACATATAGTGTTACAGTGTGCACATCATAGATGATGAACAACTTATGCCCAGGCAGTGCACATACAGTGCACATATAGTGTTACATTGCACATACCGTAGATGATGGACAGTCTGTTCGCAAACATTGCACAGACAGTGTACAGATAACGCAGACACGGTCCCAAACGGTGCCCACACCTCGGGCGGGTCCAGTTGGCCGCGTCCCCGCCGGTTCCCGCAGTCGCTGCGTGTGTCTAGTTGCGCATGTCTGGCTGAGTGAGCCCCCAACATGTTGGATCCTTACGACCAGGCTGCTTACGGCGGCGCCATGGACTACAGCCTGGGCACGGCGCCGCACGGGGGCGTGGCACCGCCGCTCCACCACCAGCTGCCGGGGGCCGGCATGCCGCCCTCGCCCTACTACCACCCGCACACTCTCGACCTGAGCATGCGCCCGCCGCCCCTGCCGCACCTCGCCGCGCACATGCCCTCCTTGTACACCGGTAAATTGGATGTTTAACCAATTTGAAATTTAATAATTTGAAATTTAACCAATTTGAAATTTAACCAATTTTCTTAAAGCTGCATAGTCTGATGAAATATCAAATTTTCAAAACCAAACCAATTATCTAAATTTGATTTTACATATCTAACTTAGATACTGATGCACTTATTATGCATTTGTTTCTGCGTAGAAGGCAACACTGAGTCAATTTCACAGAAGCTGTTACTGCAGAAGTATATATATTTTTTATCTTGCCAAAACTAATTTTCCATATTTGCACTCAAAATATCTCTAAAGTTTACCATTTAAAGTAAAAGTAACTTTGAACTAATGTAAAGTAGATACTAGTGATCGATCTAATATATTTATCTCAGAAAAAATACAGAAATTCAAAACCATCGGACTATGCAACTTGAAGTCCTAGCGCAGTTTTCTAGAAATTAGCCAATGCTATCCAAGATTAATAAGCCATCCATAGAGGGACCATACTAAGATTTCTACTCCTGTGTGTTCTCCTTCATCCACCTTTCTATATTATTATTAGGGCTGCTATTATGGTTGTTATTTGTTTGTATTCTAGACAGTATGAAGTGGCTGTTGATATCCTGTGAGCAAAGTACGGGAATGGCTGCCGTCCATGGCGAGTAGCGGTGTAGCGGTATAGCGATAGCGATCCGGCACATACGCGAGCCTATCAAAATAAATATGAGATATAACATTTAAATTATTGCTCGCTTCTTCCTGACAAATGAAATGAGCTAGTTTTATTTTATGGCGCCTCTAGAACGCAGTGATTTTTATCAACAGCTATTGGACGTAAAACATGTATGGTCATTCTGACATATTTCTTTGGAGGAAGCCAGTTGCTGCCACATTGGCTACTCTTTCCGATAAGCAGCAAGGGGTCTTTTATATGCACTTTCCCACAAACAGGACAGCACATACCACAGCCTTTGATGAACCAGTTGTGGACTAAACAAACCCGCTCCACATTGTTGGTAACTGTTGTCACACCTAGTATCCGTCTTTGATTTGAGCTTACAGCTATGTTCATTATTTGTGCACTTCCTGCCCGAGAGTTGGCCTGAGTGTGAAGTACTAATTATTGATCATGTAGGCCGTAATCGATTAACACGACCCGGGCGACTCGGGTCACCCGAGTTGTCAGAATTTCAAATAGAACACCACGAGTGGAGTCGACAAATACACGTGCCGTGTGCAAAAGAACCCGACCCCAGTAACCCACCTCTTGGCTGGGGTTTGCAAGGAGCGATGACATCACATTTGCACTGGTACTGTCCTGCAGGATAACAGCCACCGGTACCATATTTTCTTTTGGTAATAACATAGATTAATTAAATGGAAATATCACTAAACTATGCCATCATAAAAATATTTAAATCATATTTTGCAGTAATTACATCGGCTATTAAAAAACAAAAAAAGGGGCCACCATTTTTTTAACCCGAACGTGGAGAAGCGTATTCGATTATTCGACCCGAGTCTGCAGGATGTGCGCATGCGCCAAAAAGTGGCTCGGGTGACCAGAGTCAATTAATCGATTACGCCTGTAATGTATCCCCATCTCGACTGCCAGGTAGAGACATGCATGCGCCAACCACCAAAAAAAAAACACCCCAAAACACTGTCATGCGCATGTCTGGTAAGCAGCGATGAAAGATCTCGGTTTCGCGGATTTCCACGATTTTTTTATATTTACCAAGAAACGGTGAGAAAAATTCTATTAAAAAAATCAGGATGTATATGAAAACAGTGGGGTACGTCGAATCCCGTTCTTATATGACCTTAGAATTTAGATGTTGCTAGAACATACAACCCAAATAATGAGTTAGGTATGGGTGATAATACAGTCACGACAAGACTAGTTGAAACCTGACTTCCGGCATTTTCCCGCGAAAGTCTGTGAGAGATCTGCGTTTCCGTGTGAATTCCCTGTCGGTATAATAATCTTGGATTGATTTCCTTGTTTTTGCTGGATACCACTTTCATCCCTGGGTAACTTACTAATGCCCGCCGGACACCTTCCAGTGAGGCAATTGTCTGGTAATTTATCAATAATGCTCACCAGACACATTCCAGTGAGGTGATTATCCGGTAATTTACCAATGATGCTCGGCGGACACCTTCCAGTGAGGCGATTATCTGGTAATTTACCAATAATGTCCGCCGGACACCTTCCAGTGAGGCGATTATCTGGTAATTTACCAATAATGCCCACCAGACACCTTCCAGTGAAGTGATTATCTGGTAACTTACAAATGCCCGCCAGACACCAGGTCTGTCACAAGTCGGTACCCATCCTGATATGAACATAGATGTTGCTAGGATATAAACCCCAACAAACAAGGGGTGGGGGGGGGGGGGTCATGGCACAACCTGAGCGAGACACCGGACAGGATGGCCTAGCAATATACTATCTGCTTCTCCCATGGAAGGTCGTAGGGTTTGAGTCAACTAAGGACAAAGAAAAACCAAATAGGATCATGTGGTGGTGATCATCATAGCACCAGTGTCTCAGTGGAGCAACACCATTTAGCTGCCATCAGTGTGCACTGCCATAAATAGTTACCAGTCTTGATCGAAGGTTTTGTTAAAATGACATACACACATGTATACGCCCGCATGCACACATGCGCACCTACTCTCTCACTCGGTTCGAACCCTGGTCGAGTCAAATCAATGACTTAAAAATGTATACTTGTCACTTCCTAGCCAGACGCTTGGCATTATTAGGATAGGCCGAGGACTGGTTGGCTCGGTCAGGATAATGTGACTGAGTGGGATATCAGGTCATGGTGCTGATGGCCTGGTCTCCCAGTGGGACAGCACTGTAAAGTAGTCAGGAGTGCACACTGTCACAAGTCAGTATCCATCCTGATATTACCTTAGATGTTGTCAGGACGTAAAGCTCCAACAACCAGCCAACCAACCAGCTCGCATACTCACTCACTCTCTCTCACTCACTCACTCACATTCACTCACACTTACACATTCACTCACACTCACACATATTCACTCACACTCACACACATTCACTCACTCACTCACACACTCACTCACTTACACACTCACTCTCTCTCTCTCACACTCAATTAGACACCCAGTTAACATCCAACTTGGACGCCACCTCCACCTGATTTTAATGTCATTGTGTATGCAGGTATTTCACATATGTGCCGCTTGAACTACACTTTAATTATTATACAATGAACAGGTCAGAAACAAAGCGTGTCTGCTATTAATGGATGTCAGGGTGGAGGAGGGGATGTGTATCTGGTGGTGGTGGTGGGGGGGAGGGGGTGCTGTAAATAGCAGTAGAGCTGACAATGCTTTGATTCGGTCGCTTGCAACTGACTTTGAGTTGAGCGTTCGTCTCCCGTTTTGGTGCATTGGGGGATTCGAACCCACGTATTCAATCCCTGGTCCAGTCAAAGCAATGACTTAAAAATTTATGCTTGTCGCTTCCTAGCCAGGCACTTGGCATTAATAGGATAGGACAAGGATGGGTTAGCTCAGTGTCAGGATAATGTCACGGTGTGGGATATCAGGTCATGGTGCCGATGGCCTGATTTCCCAGTGGGGCAGCACTATAAATAAAGTTGATATGAGTCATAAGTCAGTACCTATCCTGATATGACCTTAGATGTTGCCAGGACGTAAAACAACAAAAACCAACCACAAAGCCTGACATGAACTGTGCCGTCCACCCACATAGAATCATAGAATCATAGATAGATCTGCAAACACAGCCCTGCACTGCCTGTGCCTCGTACCTATAACTATAAGTATAACCCACTGTTACGCCATAGCCCGAGGGTTAAGAGGCCGTGATGTCGCGTATCCTCGTCAATACTGTGGTTACATGTACTCATACTATATGTTGGTCGGTTATGGGAGTTTTACATCCTGGCAACAAGTAAGGTCATATCAGGAGGGATACCGAGGGATATAGTGCTGCCCCACTGGGAGACCAGGCCGCCAACACCATAACCTGATATCCCTCTTGTCACATTATCCCGACACTGAGCCAACCAGTCCTTGTCCTATCCTAATAATGCCAAGCACCAGGCTAGGAAGTGACAAGTATCAATTTTCAAGTTATTGGTTTGACTCGACCAGGGTTTGAATCCCACGATCTACCAAAACGGGGGATGGATGCCCAACTCTTTCAGCCATCCCATCTGGTATACTATATGTAGTTTGGACGTATATCATGTTTGCAAGGAGTCTTTGTGCGATATATGCTGTATGAGATGTGATTCTCTTCCCCCCCCCCCCCCCACCCCCCAACCTTGAAAGTTGGAAGGCCTACAGTCACTAAAGAAGTATCCCCTCTCTCACAGTCTCAGCGTTTTGGTGATGCACACTTCCTACCTAGTCACAAAAAAAACAGGGCCGAGTGTATGTTTCCACTTAGCCTTTGACCCGCACAACCTAAAGGTTCTGTCACACATCACCGGATTGGGGAAACAGAAAGAAACTGAACAAAGTTTGTTGATATCCAGCAAAGTCCGGTTTGTGTCTGTTGCATATCCTTTGATATCCAGCCTGATCCGTTACAAGTTTTGAGCATGCACAAAACTTGGAACGGATGCCGTCGGATTGACATCTACGGTTCTTGTCCGGTTTGAGTTTGTTTAGTCCGCTTATCGTCCATTGGCTATCCGTTCATGTACGTTTCATGTCCGTTCGTCCGGTGGCCATTGACCCGATATTGCAACATTTTAATACATTTTGATACTTATCACGCCCGAACACCACCGGACTAGACAATTCTGTCCGTTGCTCAATCCGGCATAGTGTGACAGGCACTTAAATGTTGTCTCCATGTGCTCCTTCAACCCATGTGTGGTTACTACTGAACATCAAATCCCCCCCCCCCCCCCAGCCCCGCTCGTCCAAAATAGTCCAGTTACGGGTAGTTTGAGACTGTTTTAATTTGTCCCTGACGTTCTAAGTATTTACTGAGTAGTAGTCAGTGTAGTGGCTAAGCAGTTGCAAGGTTCTATTTATATGTATTTTTGTGTGTGAACTATTAACTGCTTTGTGCGCTGCTTTTTTTTTTAATATTAAAGAAAAAAATCTCTTTCTACATACAAGCAGAGTGATGTGTACCCACTCGATTGATTGACAGTGGGAAGGTGAATGTGCGTAGAAAGATTGGTTGGCTCGTTGGGTCGCTGGTTCTGCTCCTTGGTACAGGGTCACGCTTTCCATCAATCTTGGGCTGTTTGATTGGGCATGGCCTAAGTACTTACCAACCCACATCTCAGACCCAAGTCAGTCGTGTCCAGTTATTGTAGCACCATTGCCAGGGAACCAGACGGGATAGGCGAGTGAGTGAGTTGAGCGTCCATCTCCTGTTTTGGTAGATCATGGGATTCGAATCCATGGGTTCGAACCCTGGCTGAGTCAAACTGATGACTTTAAAATCGATACTTGTCGCTTCCTAGCCAGGCGCTTGGCAATATTAGGATAGGGAAAGGACTGGTTGGCTCAGTGACAGGATAATGTCACCGAGTTGGATATCACATTATCAGGTCATGGTGCTGGCGGTCTGATTTCCCAGTGGGGCAGCACTATAAAGTCGCAATGAGTGCACACTGTTACAAGTTGGTACCCATCCTGATACTACCTTGGATGTTGCAAGGACGTAAATCTCCAATAACCAACCAACCAACCAACCATTGCCAGCATTGGATCCACAAGCAGTGGTGATCGGCATTTAGCGGCGCGAGCTGCGGTAGGTGTGGCTATAAAACGTCCGTATGTAGGCCGGCGTGACCCCAGGCCGTCATGCGCTGTCTGCCCCCCGGCCACCGGACGTGGTCTCCTAATCGGTACAGCGCGGGCCTCGCGTACGGAAGGTCGGGAGTTCGGTTCCCGGTCGAGTCAAACCCATGACTTTAAATACTTGTCGCTTCATAGCCTGGCGCTTGGGATTAATAGGATAGGTTAGCTCCGTGTCAGGATAATGTGACTGAGTGGGATATCGGGTCAGGGTGCCGGCGGCCTGATTTCCCAGTGGGGCAGCACTATAAAGTCGCCATGAGTGAGCACTGTCACATATCGGTACCCATCCTGATCTGACCTTAGATGTTGCCAGGATGTAAAACTCCAACAACCAAACAAGCAAGCCCCCCCGGCGACGGCCGTGTCCAGCTCACAGTTTATCCCCGCTCACCGGGCATTAGGGCCTTGCACGATGCGTAGTTATAAAGCAACTACCCGCTTTTATTGCACATTTAACAAGGTCACCCATCCGGGCACTTCACATTTATCATCTGACCACGTCAAACTCGGTACATGCATGTTCCAGCTATTGCCACATGCATTGTCATTATAGCCATGTTCTTTATTTCCCCGCGAAATGCTTGCCCCCATTCGGTAGCGGCAGACAGGATTAAAGCTAAAGGCCCTGTCACTCTACGATGTAATGACGTCAGCGTAGGGAGAACGTGAAGAACGTCAAACTTCTCGGCGTAGTATGCAAATTTGGGCACAAGTTGAACGTGGATGCAGCATAGTTGACGAGAGCGTAACGTCGGTAATGCGTAGTGATACCGTCATGCGTAGTGATACCGTCATTCAACGAGAGAGGAGAACGTCATTACGCTCACGGAACGTTATGAACGTTATTCCATCGCCAGACACGTCATGACACGGTGGCGAAACATTGAACGTATGTTGAACGTATGTTCTCCTGACATTCTCCCGACGTTCTCCTGACGTTCCCATTACGCCATGTGGACATTTCCACCGGGTTTAATGTGGGTCAACTACGTTCAACTAATGTCCGTCTAATGTCATTGCCGTACGTGTACAGAACATACAGCGAACGTAAACCCTTACGTTCGAGTTACGTCGAAAGTTTTGAACAGGTTCAAAACTTTGATGTGCACCGACGTAACACGACGTAACACGACGTAACGTGATGTAGCTCGATGTCAGTCTAACGTCATTCTGATGTCATCATAACGTAACCCAACGTACGTCAACATAATGACGAAATGTGAGCACGTCAGGCTTACGTTTGCTCGTTACGTCGTAGTGTGACAGGGGTATTAGATTCCATATAATGAGCCTGTCTCAAAAGGTGATAACTCTTCTCTTTTTTTTTGTGTTCATTGTACTGATTGACACAAAACAGCACAGAAACGGTTACACTGAAAACACAAGGACATTTGCTTCAAATCAATATGTATTCTATTGGGATTATGAAACACGATGTAAAAAAACAAATCAGTTTATCCTGAGCAAATGCATAAGCAGATAGTATGTTGACCGTTACAATGGACAAAGGTTTGTCCTATATTGCTTAGCACCTTTTGAGACAGTCTCATATGCGGTATCTGGGATGCGAATGCGACAAAAAAAAACGGAAAATCATGTAAACGCATGGTGGTGCTTCCATATGTCCGGTTGCAAATGTGAATGCGAGTGCAAGTGAGAATGTGAGTGCAAGTGAGAATGCAAGTGCAAGTGTGAATGCAAGTGCAGGTGTGAGTGCGAATGCGAGTACCAGACGGGGTGGCCGAATGAGTAGAGTGTCTGTCTCCTCTTTTGGGAGATCGGGAGAACCGAACCCATGAGTTTGTGGGTTCGAATCCTGGTCAAGTCAAACCAATGACTTAAAAATGTATGCTTGTCGCTTCCTAGCCTGGCGTTCGGCATTATTAGGATAGGGCAAGGACTGGTTGGTTCAGTGTCAGGATAATGTGACTGAGTGGGATATCAGGTCATGGTGCTGGTGGCCTGGTTTCCCAGTGGGGCAGCACTATAAAGTCGCCATGAGTGCGCACTGTCAGAAGTCGGTACCCGTCCTGATATGACCTCAGATGTTGCTAGGACGTAAAACAACAACAAACAAACAACACAAACAGCAAATGCGAGTGCGGCAAAGTGGATCGCTCAATGGACCGATCGATGCTAATGCTAATATGAATGGCATGCCGCATATCGCGTATCTGGAATCTTAGCTTTACCGTCTAGTGGTTAATGCCCGCCGCGCACCTGTTGGGCTTTGTGATATTTTTGGTGGACCCAGCAATCTCTGAAAATTGATGGTTCACAAATTTTGCAAGAATATGGGTAGCGGCTCCCCGTTCAAATGATTTGATCCGAATTTATTCTGTTAGCTGGTATGTTGGTTGGTTGTTGGAGTTTTACGTCCTGCAACATCTAAGGTCATATCAGGGTGGGTACCGACTTGCAACAGTGCACACTCATGGTGACTTTATAGTGCTGCCCCACTGGTAAATCAGGCCTCCAGCATTGTGACCTGATATCCCACTCAGTCACATTATCCTGACACTGAGCTAAACTGTCCTCGCCCTATCCTATTAATGCCAAGCGCCAGGCTAGGAAGCGACAAGTATCAATTTTATAAGTCATCGGTTTGACTCGGCTGAGATTTAAACTCCTGACCTTCCTAGCCTGGCGTTCAGCATTAATTGAATTCGGATAAGGACTGGTAAGCACAATATCAAGTCAATATGACTGTCACTGTGTACGATGTTGGATCATGGTGATGGCAGCCTGATCTCCCAGTGGGGCAGCACTATAAAGTCGCCATTAGTGCACACTGTCACAAATGGGTACCGTTCATGATATGGTTTTAGATGTTGCTGGGACGTAAAACAACAAACAAACAAATCTGGCGACTTGAGGCACGGGCAGGGTGCTCATGTACTCGGTGCTGCTGCATACATCACAGCAAATACCCTATAATACTAAGACAGGTCACTCAGCCTGTACTGTGTAATCAAAATGATCAAACCCACCACTTGGTGCGCTGGCTGTTCTCTTGGTTAAACAGTTGTTATATTATATGTATATATGAATGTGAATGATGTGTGATAATGGCGATGATGACGATGATACTGATGATGATGTGTATTTTTTCATAGCAATTTCATATTGATATGTATTCATACTTATTTATCTCATGTATAATATAATTGTATGTGTTTACATGTGAAACACCAACCAGGAGCCGGGCTGATCAAACCCACCACAAGGTGGCACTGCAAAATTTACATTGCCATGGGAGAGATAGGGAGTGAGCCATCTTAGTATTATAGGGTCTTTGATCACAGTGGCCGTAATCGATTAACACGACCCGGGCAACTCGGTTCACCCGGGCGACTCGGTTCACCCGGGCGACTCGGGTCACCCGAGTCGTCAGAATTTCAAATCGAACACTGCGAGTTGAGTCGAGAAATACACGTGCCATGTGCAAAAAGATCCGACCCCAGTGACCCACCTCTTGGCTGGGGTTTGCCAGGAGCGATGACGTCACATCTGGACTGGTACCTGTAGTATAACACCTACTGGTACAACTCCTCCGTGTTGTTTTAATACTTTTTTTTTAATAACACAGATTTTCAGCTTCTACAATCATAAAATACTTTAAATCCTATTTTGGTGTATTTCTATCGGTTATTGGAAAATAATATTAAGTTTCACATTAAGCCAACGTTTGTCCACCCCGAGCATAATCGTTTATTCAACCCGAGTCTGTAGGATGTGTGCATGCACCAAAAAGTGGCTCGGGTGACCCGAGTTGATTAATCGATTACGCCCAGTGAGTCTGTGTGGGTGATGACTGACGGATGCGGAACCAGATACAGTTGAGTTAGGTCAAGGTGCCCCAGTGCACATTCCTCTAAGGAGGAGCACTCATGCATGGCGAGTCGATGTTGATCGCTGAGGCATGGGGGGGTTGTTGTTGTTGGGGTTTGGCATCCTGGCAACATCTAAGGTCATATCGGGATGGGTACTGACTTTTGAGAGTGTGTAAAGTCTACTGCTCGAATCTGTGGTTGTGTAAGCAGGCTATAGTGAAATCAATACAGGCAAAGAGAAAGGAAGAGTATAAAGTGTGAAAGAAGAGAGAGAGTCAAGGCCTCTGGTTTATTATTAATATGGTACATGGATTCAGTATAGAGTATCACCCCCACCCCATTCTCCCAATGAGAAATAAGCATTTCTAGCTCTACCAATAGGGATCCAGCATTCCTGGTCCCCATGGTTACCAGTCAGTGATCTGCCCACCACCACCAAGCTGTGTGGCTCCCCTAGCCATGACCTGCCTTGAGCTTGCGTGTGGTGATCCTGACTAGCAGAGGGGGGAGGGGGTAGTGTGTAGGGCTCTGAGTGCCCCTTACACACTGTCCTGCCAGCACTACTATGTCTATTTACCTATCAATCAAGCACCACCAGCAACTACATAAACACATTTATGCACCTGGCCATGTATACCTGTTACACAATAGAATATTTGCATTCCCCCACCAATGCTTATTATCGGAATATTTTACAAGTGTGCACTAACGGTGACTTTATAGTGCTGCCCCACTGGGAGACCAGGTTGACCTGATATCCCACTCAGTCACATTATCCTGACACTGAGTCAACCAGTTCTTGCCCTATCCTAATAATGCAGAGTGCCTGGCTCGGAAGCGACAAGTATAATTTTTTTAGCTTGTTTGACTCGACTAGTGTTCGAACGATCGCATGATCTACCAAACCGGGAGACGGACAGTGCGCACTCAAAGCAACTTTATAGTGCTGCCCCAGTGGGAGACCAGTCTTCCAGCACCATTACCTGATATCCCACTCAGTCACATTATCCTGACACTGAGCTAACCAGTCATTGCCCTATCCTAATAATGCAGAGTGCCTGTCTAGGAAGCAACAAGTATTAATTTTTAAGTCATTGGTTTGACTAGATAGACCAAATGTAGAAAAGAGTCAGTGTCACTTAGAGAGATATATGCAAATGAAGCAATGTTCAAACGCGCACACACACAGGCACATACACACATAGGCGCGCACGCACGCACGCACACACACACACACGCACACACGCACACACACACGGACCTTGGTGGCCTCTTCCCTGAATCATACAACTATATATATCTACTATGCATGCTCCTACATCAATCAGTTGATCATCCTGAATCCCATTTCGCTAAGAAATTGAGTGTGTGTGTGTGTTGTTGTTGTTTTATATCCTAGCAACATCTAAGGTCATATCAGGACAGGTACTGACTTGTGACAGTGCACACTCATGGTGACTTTATAGTGCTGCCCCACTGGATGACCAGGCCGCCAGCACCATGACCTGATATCCCACTCAGTCACATTATCCTGACACTAAGCCAACCAGTCCTTGCCCTATCCTAATAATGCCGAGCGCCAGGCTAGGAAGCAACAAGTATCAATTTTTAAGTCATTGGTTTGACTCGACCAGGGTTCTAACCCACGACCCCACGATCTACGAACACAGGAGACGGATGCTCTAAATCATTTGGCCATCCCGTCTGGTCAGCCCCAGTCACACCTACCTGGACGAGCCCCGGATTTTTAGCCAGACCGGTCGCCTGGACTGTCCAGGACAAAATCATTATTTTGATCATTTTTGGCCTCGCCGTCACACCTACATGGTCTAGCCCCTGGTCTCGCCCCCGGTCTAGCTGGACCACCCCCGGACTACCCGGTGTACCCACGGAGTAGTCACGGTTCAGTCCTGGACTGGAAGTGGACTTGCTCCTGCTATATATATATATATGCAAAAACGGGGCTCATCCTGGACTGATCAGTGGTAAACCGGGCTATCCGTGGTCATCCGCTATGTCCGGCTGTTATCCGGGCAGTCCGGGAGTGGTCCGTGACTAGTCCTGGGGTGGTCCGGGTTAAACCGTGGCTGAACAGTGCCTCATCCGGGGCGAAACAGCCCCGGACTGGGCCGGTTGCGGCACGGACTACTCCCAGTCCACCCCCGGATCGCCCCGGACCATGCTGGATCGAGCCTCGGATCGCAAAATGTCACAGACCGCCCTGGATGGTTTAAACATTTTAAAACATCCGGGGCGGACCCCAGATGAGGCCGGATCAGCCACGGATCACACCGGATCACCAAGGACCAGCCACGGATCACCCCGGATCGCCACAGACCACGCCAGATGACGGTCCGGGGCTCGTCCGGCCCCTGATCCGGGTAGGTGTGACTGGGGCTTAAGAAATTGATGAAATATCACTAAGTTCATCAACTTACGATACCATGCAAAGATGTATTGAAGGTCCAAAACCTTGGCAACAGCTGATGTACGTGACTTATTACAACTGTGTGTGTGATACTACTGATAGCTGACAGCTTTTGGTATTCCCCGTCCCCTTAGGCCGTCTGGTATAATGTATTTCTGATGTATGCATTTTTTTGTACAGTTGTATAATACTGTGTCACTGCCTATTGAGGTATGCGTGTGACCTGGACCCGCCCCCAGCTGTACGCAAAAGGTGTTGCCTTAATAACTAATAAATAAGGTAATTAAAGCTGCATAGTCCTATGAAGCATCAAGTTTTCAAAACCAATGAAATTATCTCAAATTGATTCGACATATCTAGCTTAGATACTGATGCACTTATTAAGCATTTGTTGCAAAATCGAAGGAATTACCAAGACAGTTTAATACTGCTGAAGCCTATGGAGTTTTGCCGTGCTCGCCAAAACTAATTGTTTGCACTTCAAATATCTCAAAACGTAACTATTTAACATATAGGTCACTTCAAACTCAAGTAAGGTAGATTATAACAATCAATTTAATATATTTTATATATATTATTTATCTCAGAAAAATGACAGAAACCCAGTGTCACTATGCAACTTGAACCACTTTGCGTTAACTGGCTCACAATGCGTGTCTCGTCGAGAATACCGTTGGCAGACGGGATGGCCGAATGAGTTAGAGCGTCCGTCTCCAGTGCTGGTAGATCGTGGGGTCGTGGGTTCGAGTCCCGGTCGAGTCAAACCAATGACTTTAAAATTGATACTTGTTGCTTCCTAGCCAGGCGCTCGGCATTATTAGGATAGGGCAAGGACTGGTGTGCTCAGTGTCAGGATAATGTGACTGAGTGGGATACCAGGTCATGGTGCCGGCGGCCTGGTTTCCCAGTGGGACAGCACTATAAAGTCGCCATGAGTGCGCACTGTCACAAGTCGGTACCCGTCCTGATATGACCTTAGATGTTGCTAGGACGTAAAACAACAACAAACAAACAAACCGTTGGCAGGCTGCTATAGTGCTAGCAAATTAATGTGTGGAAGGTGAGGTCATTTGTAAATGACACCATTGCAAGCTGGTGACAACTGATATATGTCCGCGGCCCAATAGAAACTGTGTTCACTGAGCCGTGCAAACAGGTCATGGTTCGGTGCATTGAACCATTACCGAAGTGATTGCAATGAGCTACACTAGTTCCCCTAATATTAGTAATAGTACCTAATAATATAGACTGAGCCATACCCTCCTCCCTCATCCCCCGTCATCCTCCCTGCACCTGGATGGGTTGGTTGGTTGGTTGGCTTTTGGAGTTTTACGTCCTGGCAACATCTAAGGTCATATCAGGACGAGTAACGACTTGTGACAGTACACAGTTATGGTGACTTTATAGTGCTGCCCAACTGGGAAATCAGGCCACCCGTACCATGAGCTGATATCCCACCCAGTAACATTATCCTGACACTCAGCTAACCATCCTTTGCCCTATCCTATTAATGCCGAGCGCAAGGCTAGTAAGCGACAAGTAATTTTGTATGTCATTGGTTTGACTCGACCAGGAATCAAACTCCCCACTTTCCGAACGGGAAGCTTGCGCTCTATACCTGGATGGGTGTCACCTGGGGATTGTATTGTCTGATTGGCGCATCACATCTTGCTGAGTATGACAGATTACTTTTTGTATTCCTGAAATATGACTCATCGTAGTTTGTTGTGTGTTGGGGTTTTACATCCAGCAATATCTTAGGGTCATATCAGGATGAGTACCGACTTGTGAGAGTGTGCACTCATGGCAACTTTTATAGTGCTGCCCGACTGGGAGACAAAGCCACTGACACCATGACCCGATATCCCACTCAATTGTGTAAGTCACAGGAAGGCTGTGCTCTACCGATTACCAATTAGATCAGTGAGCTTCTACTTGTTGTCACACCAGACGTGATGCCCGAAAGAGCTAGAGCGTCCGTCTCCCGTGTTGGTAGATCGTGGTGTCGTGGATTCGAACCCTGGTCGGGTCAAACCAGTGACTTGAAAATTGATACTTGTCGCTTCCTAGCCTGCCGCTCGGCATTATTAGGATAGGGTAAGGACTGGTTGGCTCAGTGTTAGGATAATGTGACTAAGTGGGATATCAGGTCATGGTGATGGTGGCCTGGTCTTCCAGTGGGGTAGCACTATAAAGTCACCATGAGCGTGCACTGTCACAAGTCAGTACCCGTCCTGATATGACCTTAGACGTAAAACAACAACAAACAAACAAACTTGTTGTCACTTGTCCGCAGCGTGCAATCTGAGCGGAAATGTCCCAGATATGCGCAGCATGCTGCGCAAACGTCGTTAATCTGCCCCTGAAATACGTATCCATGACGTGCAGTAGCACTACCTTCACTTTATGATGCTACCAGGCGCGGTGGCCGAATTGATAGAGCACAGGCCTCCAGTGCGGGAGATCAGGAGCTCGATTCGCGGTCGAGTCAAACCAATGACTTTAAAATTGATACTTGTTGCTTCTTAGCCTGGTGCTCTGCATTAATAGGATAGGGCAAGGACTGGTTAGCTCAATGTCAGGATAATGTGGCTGAGTGGGATATCGGGTCATGGTGCTGGTGGCCTGATTTTCTAGTGAGGCAGCACTATAAATTCACCATGAGTGCACAGCACACTGTCACAAGTCGGTACCCGTCATGATATGACATTAGATGTTGCCAGGATGTAAAACTCCAACAGCCAGCCAACCAATCAACCAACCAGAAGTCAGTAGTGTGCCGGTTGTTACATCACACATTGATCGGTAATGGTTTAAAAACCACGTGGCTACGAGGATTAGTAATTTGATTGACAGATTTTCAACAGTCGAGTCCCCACTCAATCACACCTTTCTTGCATCCGTGATTAAAGTCTTTGCATGTATTGTCTACTTCACACTATCCACGCATCTCATTGCTGATCATTTCATAAGCATATTCAGCGCTATACGGAGCGACCCAACCAGCCACGGTTGAACTCGTTTGAGCCCGTTTGAACTTGCCGGAAATAGACTTTTCTATTCTCGTCTTCGCGAGAACTCAGTGAAGTAGATTAGTTTTCCGCATTATTGATAGATTATAGAAGAGAAATACTTGATAATAAACATTAACTTTCTTATAACTATAAAAGAACCAGACGGGATGGCCGAATGAGTTAGAGCGTCCGTCTCCCGTGCTGGTAGATCGTGGGGTCGTGGGTTCGAGTCCCGGTCGAGTCAAACCAATGACTTTAAAATTGATACTTGTCGCTTCCTAGCCAGGCACTCGGCATTATTAGGATAGGGCAAGGACTGGTGTGCTCAGTGTCAGGATAATGTGGCTGAGTGGGATACCAGGTCATGGTGCCGGCGGCCTGGTTTCCCAGTGGGACAGCACTATAAAGTCGCCATGAGTGCGCACTGTCACAAGTCGGTACCCGTCCTGATATGACCTTAGATGTTGCTAGGACGTAAAACAACAACAAACAATATAACTATAAAATGATATTTATTTCAATTATCATAATCATGTGTTGTGTTCTTATTTTATTGAAAATGGCGGCCCCCATAAGGGGCGGCCATTTGCAATCCAAAAGAACAGCTCTGATTGGCTCAAATTATGGAAAGATCCCATTATTTTTTTAGTACTTTCTTGTTCAGACATTGTTACACAAATATATGTTTCTTTTGCACAGATTAAATTGTTTGAAGTATATTTTTAATTTATCTACATTGATTTCTGTTTAAATCACACAATATCACTACTTACTGAATGGGAAACTCATTCTGCAAGGGTATGCTCAATATGACCCAGTGGTCAGCCGTTTTTGCTCCTTTCATCGCTGTGGACCCTTCTCGATCATTTTGAGTATCCTTCACTGACCTTGACCATGACCTCCATGCTGCATTAGCAGGTGGGGTGCAGCTTCTAGAAGCTACCCTGTTGTAGTCTTTACATCTAGTAGAAGCTAGGTGTCAGCATAGGGTTTCCAAAATGGCCGACACTGCGCCGCCGCCACACTCTGTGATCAAAGATGCTCCAACACGTCGTCAGCACGCGGGTGCTTTCCACTTTGAACAACAGAAGCCCGGGGACTTCGCAGCAGCCCTTTCAAGGACAGCTAATATTAACCGCCCCTTTTACCACTTTTATTCATCAGCAAGAGTAGGAACGCAATTATGTTCCAGATAGAGTTGTCCCTATGAAGTATGAGTAAATATATCACTCAGTGAAATGTATAGACGCGATATTGTGGTTTTATTCAGACCTAAAAGGACTATTCTTTCTTTCTGTGAGCTTTAGACCGAGGTGGTCCCGCCCCACTCATTCTGACGTACTAATGTATTTGACAAGGTAGTATACAACATGAGACCACCTGCGTGATAACATACAATACCATCGGCTTGTGAGAGCTTTTATAATAAAATGCTAAATTGTGTTGATAATGCACTCTCTTTTGTGGGATCAGTTACAATGACTGGTGGCCCAGTTCGCTGTGATAAAACCTGTATCAGACTGATCAGTTTGATACCCCTTTTTGCTGTTCTGTTTATCTGTTAAAATCCATTTTAACTTTTAGTTTAGTTTCTACTACTCAAAAGGACTAAAGTTTGAAAGCTACAGTCAATTTAAGTTGCATAGTCCGATGGTTTTAAGTTTCTGATTTTTTCTGAGATAAATACATTATTTTTAAAATTTATTTTCTGTTGTATGTACCTTACTTTAGCTTGAAGTAACTTTTATTTTAAGTGGCTAACTTTTTGAGATATTTGAAGTTGAACCATGCAAAATAAAGTGCTTGCCAAAACTCTGACCCCATAGGCTTCTGCAGTAGGAGATTCTATTCAATTGCCTCAGTATTCCCTTCTGTGTGGTAACAAATGTTTAATAAGTGCACCAGTATCTAAGTTAAATATGTAGAATCACATTTAGATAATTGTTTTGGTTCTGAAAATTTGATATCTTCATCGGTCTATGCAGCTTTAATAGACACTTTGTCACCGGGGTTTGAGCCTCTTTGACCTGAAATGTGTCCGGGTTCGATCTTGGTTATTATGCCTAGGTTCGGCCACTGTGCCCCCAGGGGCCATATGCATGAAGCAGTGTTAGCGAGCCAAAACGCGTTTAGACGGGATTTCGGGTTTAGCGCAGACAAGTTGGTATGCATGGAGCAGTGTTAGGCCTAACACCGAGCGTTTAAACTCGGAAATTCTAACTCCGATCATATCTGGTTTACAGCGGTGTTAGTCTCAGTATGGAACCCAAATCTACTCAATGCTATCATATTTAACAGAATTACATACGCAATAAGTGAAATTTAAGCAAATTAACCCTAAAAACGAAGCGATATTAACGCAGCAGCCACATTGGCGGCGATATTAAGAGTTATATTTTCGAATCGGCGAGCGTAAAGTAAACAAATCGCCGCTGGCGCCGCATCGACGTCGCTTTCCATACTGGCGGCGGCGGCGATTTGTTTACTTTACGCTCGTCGATTCGAAAATATAACTATTAATATTGCCGCCAATGCGGCAGTAGCCTTAATAACGCTTCGAATTTAGGGTTAAATTGATCAAATTTCACTTATTGCGAATGTAATTCTGTTAAATATGATCGCATTCAGTAGATTTGAGCCTAATATATGGCTACAAACACAGAGGGATTTCCCAAACCTATAAATACATTCACATTTAGCTAACACTCACCGTTTAAGCGCCCATGCATACGGCTTGACAAACGGTAATAGCTAGCCAGTGTTAGAGGGATAACACCACACGCCGCTAACACTGCTTCATGCATACGGGCCCTGGGCTCACCGGGCACAGTGACCAAATCAGTACAATGCTGGAATCGCGTGCAGGAGATCGGGAGTTCGGTTCCCGGTCGAGTCAAACCTTTGACCTTAGATGTTGCTACGATGTAAAACAACAAACAAACAAAATGATGCATATAAATATGTATGTACTCGATTTCTATCTCATTCACTCTTTTAATTGGTTACCTAATAAAGTATATTATAGAAATGTCATTTGTTTCCTGTAATGTGCAGAAAGAGCTTTTAAATTAAAAAGAATTCTAACAAAGATATGTAATATGAACTGATTAATTCCATGCAATCTATTCTTTTATCTTAAAATGAACTGTTGGCAGGTGTGTAATAGTAATTAACAATTAAATAACTGCGGAATGTCTGACCCAGTTCTGTATGAATGACTACTGGTAAGACCAATACACAGCCAGAACCATCAATAATGCATTCATATAATTAACACCAATATGAGAGTCATGCTTACACAATCAACTGCTTACATCACTGGAAACACACTACAGTAAAACCTCTCTAAATCGACCGACTATGGGACAGACTTTAAATGGTCCATGTAGGGAGGTGGTCAGTTTAGCAAGTTTTTTTTGTATCATTACAGTGGTATTGTATGGGCGATCGCTTGGGACCCAAGTAAAGCGATCAATATAGGGGAACACTGTGGCAGCATTAAGGGCGGTTGATGTATGGAATTCCCAACATCTCCCGACCAGCCACTGCAGGGACAAATAGTTTTGCGCCTGTTTTGACATGTTCTTGCCGGTGTGAAACCTCTATTTGCTCCCCGAGAGATTGCCGCTGGTAACTTGCAAAAGCCAGCAGCACTTCAACACTTTTGCAGGCAGCTTTCATGGAAAGATATATAATAAGACCGACTCATGGACATCACTCTCACAGTAGAGAGCTAAATGGAGAGTGGCAGTCAAGTAATGAAAGCAGTCTTTGTCGCATCGCGACCGACAGCATGATGATGATGATGATGATGATGATAGGAGAATGGACAATCTGTGGAGGTGGTCGGTTAGAGAGGTTTTACTGTATATGTAGTCAACCGTGGTTTAGCCTGTCAACGTATGATCTCAGCCCCTAGATGTTCTCATGATGTATTATTTACAATTTAATGTTCCTTAATGGTCTATAATTTCACTAAACCTCTACTTGGTCGTCATGGTACCGTCTGCATGATATCCCAGTCAGGCAACACTATACAACAGTCATGACTGCACTGTCACACGACGGTACCTGTCCTGGTATGACCTTAGATGTTGCTAGGATGTAAAACCTCAACAATGACTGGATCATTATTAACCTTGGTGGGGAGTGGTGTGGTCATAGCTATTGTAGGAGTCTGGAAGTTGCGGTATAGCACCCATGCCTGTGAAGGGTGTCCTCAATCCAGACTTCCGTGGTGGTGTCATCGTAGTTGGGTCGATAATGCCAGGATGGCTGTGCCCGCTGAATGCCCCGGGCACACACACCTGCCGCGTAGGGTTACATCATGGTGGGTGTGTGCGCCTCCACCCCGTCTGGCTTCTTCACGAATGTCGGTGCAGGCCACCTGGCGAGCCCTTTGCGAACTAAGCAACTGATCAATATATATATATATTTTACCTCGGTATACAGCCTCAGGCTAGCCTCAGACTAGGGAGAAGGAAGCACGTGAGGTACCAGCAATTAGCATATACAACTCACGACTGGATTACGTGTCGTTGGGTTGCTCCGGCAAATTTAGTCTACATACAAGCAAATACGCAGTAAGTATAATAAAAACTGTGGTTAGCTTATGATGCATTAGAGCATCATTATGGAAAGTTTAGACTTTCTTTGGTCCATTTTGGACGAGTTATTTGGTTATAAAAAAACCAAGGATAGAATTCCTTCTCGAAGGAACGAAACCGATCATTAGCGGTTCTGTCAACACCCGTGTCACCGTGTGATTATGGGTAGAGATGTGGGCTCTGCCTCATCTCCTGTGGAAATTCTCTCGTACTCTAATAGAGAGTAATGTTGGAGATGCTCCTGGGTTTCTTTTATAGACTCCCCACAAACTTTTCAGGCGTTTCTCCGAGTTTCGTAGCATTTTCTCCAACTTGTTGACGTAGTAGTCACAGGTGGGAGAAGTGTGCGGAACAGAGGGATGGGCGGGACGATACACTGGTCCCGACCCCGCGTAAGGTTTGGGCTTGACCCACAATCCACGCACAAATTTAGCTTATTACGCCTGTGTTATAACGGTATAAACACGTTCTCTAACACCACTAGATGTCCAATTGAGTTTGAAACAACCATATTGTGACATATATATATACCGGGACTGACCAAAAATCTTTGTTTCAGTTCCCGATGGCCACGAAGCGGAGTAAGCGCGGTGCAGCAGCAGCCGAGGGGCGTGTTCCGAGTGGATTGGACGAGGAGTACGACTCCTCACCCGTGTTGTCGGCAGTGCCTTCGACACAGCCCGGGGCGCATATTCTCTCCGAGGCGGACGAGGACATAGTGCCTGACGGCGCCGCGGCTCAAAATTGGGAGACTCGGTTTGCGGCGATGGAGAGTCATATTATGTCTCTCAAACCACCGGTGTCTCGTAAACGGCGAATGCCGAGTGTCCAAGATGAATCATCATTTGAGGATTTCTCGGAGACAGACTCAGCGATGGAGCTTAAGGCTCCTCCTCCTCCTTCTCCTAAACGGAGGAAGAAGAAGAAACATATCATTTCTTCTGGTGATGATTTCACCAAAGAACGGGGGAAGACTGGACTTCGCAAAAAGCGGAAGACCAAGTCCAAGAAGAAGAAGAGGAAAGATTCTTCTTCTTCCGATTCTTCCACAGATTCCACTTCCACGGAATCAGACTCAGACACACAATATGAAGGTGTCTATGCTGCCATTGGTGGCAAAGTGGCTAAGAAAGTGGAGAAGCCAAAGGCTAAGCGTGTTAAAACCACTACGCTTATGCGCGAGACCATTAATGGCCATTTCCGCACGTTTAAACCGGCGGAAATTATCTCCAAGTTAGGAGATGAATTAACAGGCATTAAAGGTGTTCCCAACTCCATCATTAAGGAGATGGATCGAGATGTCAATATGACGGATGACCGTAAGAAATTTGAGGGTGTGTTGCACACAGTGCATAAGGCGGTGCTTGGTACCCTAACAGCTATTGCTCCTGTGGCAAATAGAATGCAAAGAGAAAATAAGTTCTCGTCTTTGGCTAAGATGATGGACAAAGGAATTGCATTGTTAGCGGCGGCAGGTAATTACCTGTCGTACCGAAGATATGAGAATGTCTTCAAGTCGGTTTGCACAGATGCTGGCAAAGAAGTGGCTCGCTCAAAGAAGATTACGGATAATGATGGGAAAGAGTTTACGCTCTTTCTCGCTCCAGAGCCGATTAAAGGGAAACCTTTAGATAACACGAAAATGTTTGGCGGTCAACTACAATACCTCTATAAAGAGGTAGAAACTGCAGCCAAGAGTGGCAAAAACATGGATGGCAAGAAGAAACAGGAAACTCCTCGATCTTTATAAGGGGTCTGTTAGAGAGGTTTTACTGTATGTATGTATGTATGTATGTATGTATGTATGTATGTATGTATGTATGTATGTATGTATGTATGTATGTATGTATGTATGTATGTATGTATGTAGCTATGTATGTATGTATGGTATGTTATGTATGTATGTATGTATGATGCATGCATGCGTGCATGCATGCATGCATGCATGTTCCCATCCAGCACCGACCAGCATCCACATAATGCATGCATGCATGCATCCATGCATCCATGCATCCATCCATACGTACGTACGCACGCACGCACGCACGCACGCACACACACACATACACACATACACACATACACACATACACACATACATACATACATTAAAACCTCTCTAACAGACCCCGTATAAAGATCGACCACTCCCCCATAATGATCGCTTTATTTGGGTCCCAAACGGCGGTCCATGCAATACCATTGTCTAGATAAAATAACTCCCTAAAGCGACCACCTCCCTAAATGGACTATTTAATGTCGATCCCATGGTCGGTCGATTTAGAGAGGTTGTACTATATACCTTGGTTGTCAATGTGTTTTCTGAAACGATTCCGGTGGTTGGAGAGGTCATTGGAACATTCCATCATTTGGTTATGGACTATTTAAATGATTTTTGTCTGGCACAGGCAAGATTGCGGTAGGTTGGTTGGTTGTTGGAGTTTTACGTCCTGGCAACATCTAAGGTCATATCAGGATGGGTACTGACTTGTAACAGTGCGCAGTCACTGGGAGACCAGGCAGTGGTCGGTTAGAGAGCTTTTAATGCAAGGTAAACTGAAATAGCGTTCAATCTAAATGAGCAGATTTGCTGAATGATCGCGTCACTGTTGCCTTGTCAGGCAATAAACATCCTTCATAGGGAAGTCACCATGACTACATAGAAATGACAAGGACGCGGCGATGGCAGCTACCACTCTGGCCTTGACCTTGGTTTCCGTTGCACGAGGCCATGTCAGTAACAGTAAACTAGCACTAGACGCCATCTTCATGGCGAGATATGGGTGTGCGTTCTATTATCATGAAAGACCGGACATTGTAGCCGAATTGGTAGAGCGCAGACCTCCCTTACGGAAGGTCGAGAGTTTAATTCCCGGTCGAGTCAAACCAATGACTTACAAAATTGGTACTTGTCGCTTCCTAGCCAGGCGCTCGGCATCATTAGGATAGAGCAATGACTGGTTGGCTCATGGTCAGGATAATGTGACTGAGTGGGATATTGGGTCATGGTGCTGGTGGCCTGGTTTCCCAGTGGGGCAGCACTATAAAGTCACCATGAGTGCGCACTGTCACAAGTCGGTACCTATCCTGATGTGACCTTAGATGTTGCCAGGATGTAAAACTCCACCAACCAATTTTATCATGAATGGGAAATTTAACAATTTTAACAGGGCCAATTTCTGGGTTCAATGTTGTATTGGTTATCGGTTAAAGAAACATGAAGCTTAGGTCAACAGCCAAATCTATGTTTGCGACCAGTCAAAAAGAGAACACACCCTTCGCGATGGCTATTGTAATCAGAGTAGTTACTCTCACAGCCCTGTGAGTGGGTTACTAAACAACCTGCTAGTAAAAGAATAGGAACGCTGGGTTATGGATATAACCACATGAATTTGCAATCTAATATATTTTAAATACATTGTAATTATCTATCATAGCCTGCTACTTTTAGAATGAAGAGTTTATGAAATGATGTATTAATGGACTTTAAAAGTCTAATCAAAAGCATCTAGTGGCTGCCATCTTTTCTTTTCATTCTTTCCCAGTTGATCAACTCTTACACCAATATAGATAAGCAATATATGCTGGATCTAGGAGCTCGTCAGCTTGTTACAGTTGATTCTTATCAAAGCATTTTTTGCTCGGATTTAGACATGGTTGCCAACCAGTCCTTGCCATGTCCTAATAATGCTGAGCTCCTGGCTAGGAAGCGACAAGTATCGATTGTGTAAGTCATTGGTTTGACTTGACTGGGACCTTCCGCACGGGAGGCCTGTGCTCTACCGATCCGGCCACTGTGTCCGGTGATTGTGCAAGAGGTACGTTGCCTATTACGCCTTATGGCCCTGTCACACTACGACATAATGCGGTAGCATCAGCCGACGTCGGTGAAATTTGGCCATTACGTTGAGATACATCGCGATATGTTACTCGCTCATTAAGCCTATGTCGAGATACGGTGACGCACGTCAAAGTTTTGGACATACCCAAAGCTTTTGATGTAGCTCGATGTAAAGGCTGTTGGGCTTAACATTGCGCTCATGTTAGGCTTACGTCGAGATATGTTAGAGCTCGTTAGAGCTATGTCGGTCCACGTTGAGCTACGTTGACTTACGGTAGACTGGAGAGCCGGGAGAAACGTGCAGCCCGCACGCTCACAACGTGGTGTTAACGTATCTCGACGTGTGTCTAACATTAGTCTAGCGTAAGTCCAATGTGTCTTGATGTAGTTGACAAACGGCTGGCATGCGCATAACGTATGTAATGTGCGCCAACATTCTTCGAACGTAAGCGAACGTGGTGTGAACGTTTTGCCTCACTGTCCTTATGCTGAGCACACTGGACTGTTAGATGATGGTGGTCACTCGCGGGCCTGACAACGACTCATGTTATGAATTACGGCAGAGTCACACATAGCTACATTAGGGCGGGCGTAATTACATGAGTCCTATGCTAAGCCGTCACTAGGGTTTCGCTAGGCTGATGCCGTGAGCGCTGAAGGCTCATCAGCCTTATGTTGGGCCTTTCTTTTTATGTTCTAACTCGTTGAGACACGTTACAACTACATTGGACCAACGTTTCACCTATGTCCACTATGTTGCACTGACGTCCAATTTGGCCCTGAAATGCCTGATTTTTATGTTGCCCACTCGCTGCCCTGTTACATCGTAGTGTGACAGGGGTATTACGCACATTGACGTGCCTTACGTGATGTGACACATGCGCTGGCCGCAGCAGCGACCCTCCATTTGGAAATGTCAGTATTTAAACAAATGTAATAATTAAAAAAAAGTGGCGTTAATAGTAGAGTGCGTGGCGTCGCTGGTTGTGTGCAGCTACCATAGTTCACATATCTGCCGCTAGGCGCGCCTCAGTGCCTCTGCGTGGCAGGAGGGTCCCTGATCCACCATCTCCCGCTGCCCTCACCAGGTGGCGGGTTAGATCTACCTGCTGAGCGCCATTAGGCGCAGTCTAAGCTTTCGCTGTCAGGGAGGTTGGGGATGAGTAATTTAAACAAATTTAATTCGTTCTTTTTTTTTTTAAAGCTGCATAGTCCGATGAAGCATCATATTTTCAAAACGAAAACAATTATCTAGATTTGATTCTACATATCTGACTTAGATACTCATGCACTTATTAAGCATTTGTTGCCACATGGAAGGGAATACTGAACCAATTTAATAGAACCTGTTGCTGTAGAATCCTATGGTTGCAGAGTTTTGGCGTGCTTGCCAAAACTAATTTGACATATTTCCACTTCAAATATTTCAAAAGTTAGCCATTTCAAATAAAATTTACTTAAAACTAAAGTAACGTAGATCATAGCAATCAATTCAATATGATTAGCTCAGAAAAATGACAGAAAGTCAAAACCATCGGGCTGTGCAACTTTGAAAAAATAATCCATTTTGTTGTTGCGCTGATTTTGAGGTTCCCAGTTCTAGGCAATTTAGTTGTCCCTGCTATAAACCTAGTGGTCTCTGGCGGCAATAGGAACACCTTTATTTTCATCCCATCGGGCAATGGAACTCTTTCATTTTGCACAGTCGTAGTGTTGTTGATTTGTAATGGCTTGCTCACTCCCTGGTCATCAAAGCGGAAGGTCAGGAGTGCAATTTGCGGTCAAGTCAAACCAATGACCTACAAAATTGATACTTTTCGCTTCCTAGCCAGGCGCTCGGTATTATTAGGATAAGGCAAGGACTCGTTGACTCAGTGTCAGGATAATGGGACTGAGTGGGATGCTCGTGGCCTGGTCTCCCAGTGGGGCAGCACTATAAAGTCACCATGAGTATGCACTGTCCCAAGTCGGTACCCGTCCTGATATGATCTTAGATGTTATCAGGACGTAAAACTCCAACAACCAACCAACCACCAGCTCTCATTTAGCGGGTTGAGTAGATGGGATGGCCAAATGAGTTGAGCGTCCTGTAAAAATATACGGATTTTCGGTTCGGAATTATATATTGGCAGAGAGTATTATTATTCCTGGGCGACGGAGTGGGGACCAAGGTTATGTAATAGAATAGCAATGGGTGCCCCACTCGCTGTGTGACATATTAGGCTATGTGAAATATATGTTAATACATAGGGCCCGAGATTGTGACGAGATGTTCCTATATAAGAGACAGTTAATGTTTGGTGAAATGTTACCTCTATGCACCAGTAAGCGTGCAAGTGGAGGAGAAGGACATTTTTAATATATATATTTATTTTAACTGTCTGCAACTACCTGTTACCACAGGGCCGATGGGCAAGCACACCAGCCACTCTGCATACATTATGGACACCACCTACAGCTGGGGTTGAGTGACATCTGCCCATATTGGGGCATCGCCTCCCAGGCTGTGGAGGGTGCCTGATTGGCTGGCTGTAGCCCAGTCACCTGCACCCCTTTGCCCCACCTCACCACACAAGCCTCATTCTGATATTGATTATTCTACACACTCTGATTTCTATGCTGCTACAGGCACTACTAGAGAACACTCTACTCCTGACTCTTGAGTAAGACACACTCTTCTCTTGGGCAGGAACCCAGACACTCTGTCTGATGCTCCACCTTTCATATACAAACTCAGCTGTGTGCAACAACCATGGGACCCCGGTTCAATGGGCTGTAGGCAATGATTCCTATACATACTAAAGAGCGTAATGAGGATGTGTGTGGACAGAAGGTAAGGGGTCAGGGTGATAGGTCACTAGTAGGTGAACAGGAGTTGATACCAATAAAGCACAACTTCTTCACTGTCAATCTTGCGTGACTTGTCTTCCCTTTCTTCCTTATGAGAGATAGAGTCCCACAGTTATATTACAGATGAGTTTGTTGGAGACGGGCATCAGGTGTGAACTGACAGACAGTTGTCAGAATGCATCTGGGAAGAGTAAGTGGTATATCTGGGGCTCAGACGGCCGGGCTTCCAGATATGTTACAGTCCGTTTCCCGTTTTGGTAGATCGTGGGGTTTGAAACCATGGGTTCGAACCCTGGTCGAGTCAAACCAATGACTTAAACAAATTATATTTGTTGCTTCCTAGCCAGGCACTCGGCTTAAATGTTGCCAGGATGTAAGACTCCAACAACCAAACCAACCATTAGCAGTGTTCAGTGCTATTCCACTGCACGTCTACCAATAGTACTCCGTCCTGATATGACCTTAGATGTTGCTAGGACGTAAAACAACAAACAAACTAATAGTACTATCCCAGTTAGGTCGGGGTGCTGGAGGGGGGGGGGGGGGAATACTTTATTAGCACGATACACGCTGGAGTCTGATTTCATCAAACGCCTCGGGGGCTATGTCGTTACAAAAGCTATTGTCAATTCGAGTAAAGGGAATTGGTGATCATAACAGCTGAGTCATACTAAGGCCAGATAAAAATATATACACTTGTGTAGCGTCCCGACCCGACCTCAGAAATGCCCCGGACCTTCAAATATTTTTATTTTATATTTTTCATTTTTCAAAAAACCTTTCAAATAAAATATTAAAAGTCAAAGGAATGCTTTCCTATTATAATGATTGTACAATGTCTGACAAACTTGATCCAGATGATTTTATAGTAATGTTAATATATTCTTGTTCAATTTCTAGCTAGAAAGTTTCTATCACCTTCTCTACCTTCCTATCATGCCGCCTGACCATGAATACCATGGTTAGATTTCTTCTTCCTGTACACCGCCATTCTACATACAAAATACAAAAATAAAAATAAAAACCTCTTGCCCGAATTGGAAACTTTTTAATGAGTGGACACTAAACAAGTATTTTTTGTGTTGCCTAAGGGTGGGTTTTTTCCCCCATCATTTAAAAATTTGGGGAGGGTATAATGCAGTACAGTGTCACATGACAGTATAAATTGAGGCTTTCGTCTGTCAGACACACACACAGACACACACACACACACATGCACACACACTCACATTCACATTCACATGCAAACTTACACACAGACACACATACTCACACACACATTCACATGCACACACACACAGATACACATAAACACACAGATACACACACACACAGCCACACACATACACACACACACTCCACTACTCGCATTCATGTACTCACCAATCCATTTGTCAATTGTGTCTATGGACGTATTCGACTGGGCCTTTCTATACTCATATCAAAATATTTCTTTACAAATTCCTATTCGACTGGGACAGGAAGTGGGTTTCTATACCTATGAATCGAATGTGTCTTGTGGCTCCATTATAAGGTCACATGGTGTATTTCAAGATGGCTGATATGGAAAGGTTGAAAGATTCAGTAGCTTCAGCCAATCAGAGTTGTTCTTTTCGATTGCAAATGGCTTCCCTCTATGGGGGTAACCATTTGCAATGTAAATGAACAGCTCTGATTGGTTCTTTTTTATTGCAAATGGCCGCCCCCACAGGGCAGCCATTTGCAATGGAAAAGAACAGCTCTGATTGGCTGAAACCAGTGAAGCCATTTGACTGGTCCTCTTTGCATTCGAAAACCTAGTTCACTGTGCAGGTGGGCGGAGCCTAAATCTTGCGGATGGAAAGGTCCCAGTCGAATGCCTCCATTGTGTTGTAAATAAATGCGCACATGAACTTTGGGGGGGGTCTGCAAATAGATGACCTTGAACCAAAGCAAACCCCTGCTTTATACCCCAGTCACACAAGGCTTGCGACCACTTGCAACAACAAAAAAAACAATAACCCTGAGTGGTTGCAGAAAGGTCTCTATTTGGTCTTCAATTGTCGCCAGGAGATCAACCATTTGCATAGGTTGGTAATCAGTCGAGGACCATTTGGGACCGATTTGCGACTGATCTACAATCAAACGTCGATTGGTCGCAAATCAGTCCCTGACTAATCGGCAACTGATCACCGATCAATGGCCAATCCGTCTTCCTTCTAGTCGCCAACACTCCCCCCCCCCCCCCCCCCCCGCATCTTTTTATTATTCTAGTCGCACAGAGGTTGGTGACATGTGGGGTTGCTTTTTCTAGTCACAAGTAGTCGCAAGCCTAGTGTGGCTTGGGCCTTACCCGACTGTTTTAGCCATGTTGACGTGTGTACTTACCTGTGTTGTTTCCTTGCAGCTCCGACACCTGACAAGGGACGGAAACGGAAGATCCCTGGTGCTGGCAGCGGACGAGAGTGAGTTCCTTTTACTGTTTATATCCGGTTGTCTCAGCCGGAAAGATTGCCGTATTTACTATTTAGAGTGCTTTGTATTAGACCTAATTGTGTCCTCTTCAGTAAAAAGAATTATGTCGGTATTGGAGATTATATTTACCAAAGCACTAACATTATTATCTCCTTACAATTGCTGGCCATAGATATACAATGTATATGTTATATATAATCATTGATGTGTCTTCCGATAATGTACATATATTATATATATATATATATACATATATATATATATATATATAAATATATATATGATGTATAACGTATTATACAGGTATAAAGATAAGGAAGGGAATATTACATATTATTATTGTTATACTCCGTAAGACGCAACACCATACTGGTAGCACCATCTCCGCCCACCTTGCCTCCACCGGATGTTGACCAGTGTCAGATGCACCGGAGAAGGTCACGTGGTGCTACGTCCAGTGTTGTTTATAGATCTCCACTATGCTCACCAGCAGGGCACTGACCGAGTATCACAATGTGGTTTCACCAGACGGGGTGGCCGAATGAGTTGAGTGTCCCGTTTCTCGTTTTGGTAGATCATGGGATTCGAACCCATGGGTCGAGTCAAACCAATGACCTAAGAATTGATACTTGTCACTTCTTAGCCAGGTGCTCGGCATTATTAGGATTGGGCAAGGACTGGTTTACTCAGACAGGATAATGTGACTGAGTGGGATATCAGGTCATGGTGCTCACGGCTGGTCTCCCAGTGGGGCAGCACTATAATATCACCATGAGTGTGCATTGTCACAAGTCTGTACCCTTCCCGATATGACCTTAGATGTTGCCAAGGCGTAAAACTCTAACAACCAACCAACCAACCTGCCTTTGAGGCGGCCGACCGTGGTGTTATAAGTGCAAAGTGAGGTAGAGTTGTGTTAGTAGTATAGAAAAGGAACCCCCTACTACTTACCTGTAGGTGCGCCCAGTCTTGCGCAGCCATCCCGCAGCGCCATCTGTCAACGCTCACCCGAACCACGCAGACACTCTTTCCTTGCAGTATGAGCACCAGACGCCGTGCCCGTATTGTTGGGAAAGGTTGGAAGTTCGAATCCTGGCCGAATTGATATTTGTCACTACCTAGCCATGGACTGGTTAGCTCAGTGTCAGGATAATGTGATTGAGTTATACATTCGCCATGATTGTGCACTGTCACAAGTCAGTACCCATCCTGGTGTGACCTTACATGATATGATAATTTAACAATTTAACCTCCCAACATCGGGGCCCTTTTCCCTCCCTATCTGTCTCTATCCCTCTCTCTGTATCTCTCTATTCCTTTCTTTCTCTCTATTCCTCTCTATCTCTTTCACTCTCTATCTCTTTCCCTCTCTATCTCTATCCCTCTCTATTGTTATCCCCTCTATCTCTATCCCTGTCTATCTATCCATCTCTATCTATCCCTCTCTATCTCTATCCCTCTCTATCCCTATCTATCTATATCCCTCTCTATCCCTATCTATCTATATCCCTCTATCTCTCTCTATCTCTATCCTTATCTATCGCTATCCCTATCTATCTCTATCCCTATATATCTCTATCCCTCTATCTCTATCCATCTCAATCTCTATCCATCTCAATCTCTATCCATCTCAATCTCTATCCCTCTCTATCTCTATCCCCCTCAATCCATAAACACAACCAGAATTCAAGAACCTGGTAAGAATTCACCAAGCCAATCAGGGACTGCTACATGCCTAGTGATGAAGTCACCATATTTAATTATCTATCTATTATAAGCACCTATGGCCACCCCCTCCCCACCACCCCACGCACTCCTTTACCTGCTGCCAACAACCCAAGTTATCCACCTTACAAATTATTTGCCCAGCAAATTCAGAAAATGTATATCAGTGTGGTAGTATTGCTATAAACATAGACACTAATAAAGACTGTATTATTAGTCATTACACATAACAGGATACATAACTGGATTGAGTAGGTACTCTGGCTGGCCACAAAAGACCCACCGTTTATTCATCAAACTCACATCGATCAAAGTCAATTCAAGGAAACAATACAACAATCAATCAAGCAATCAAAGAGTAATCAAATATCAAGTCCATTCATCATGCGAATCAATAGTCAAAGTAATCAATCAATCAAAGTCGAATAAGTCAATAGAACAGTAACCTAAAGCTAGAACTCGGGTTCGAATGGCCGATATACTGGAGAACCGTTGGGGGCTGGAGGCGCGCGCATGCGCATGACACATTCCAGCCTAGACTTGCCTCGGTCCGACTGGACGCTCGGAGGCTTGGCGCATGCGCCCGACACCTAGCAGGATTAGACTTGCCTCAGCCCCCTAGAGCTGGCAGTTCTCCCGGCCCGGTGTGCAAGGCGGGGGGCCCGGGTCCGAGTCCGCCCCGCCGCGATTAACATTTAACAGGTTCCATCCAGAATAATATTGGTATAAATGCTTTATACTACACATTATTAGTCATTACACATAATAGGATACATAACTGGATTGAGTAGGTACTCTGGCTGGCCACAAAAGACCCAAACCACCCCAACCAGACAGATGGTGTCCCTGATAGTTAGTATATCATACCAAGCATGACTGACACCCGCAAGTCGAGTGTCAGGCGCTCTGTGAGAGAGGCCTTCAGGTACTGCCTTACACAATTGGACCGCCAGTCACCTCTCTCCATGATCTGTTCCTCAGACGCACCTGAGAGCCTGAGGAATGTCGCACCCCCACGCCTAAGGCTGTGGGATGAGAAGTCCCCTGCAGGCAGGCCGGCCGCGGTACATGCCGCTTTTAATACTGCCATATAGAATGCATAGGTTAGTGGGACGGAGTGTCCTGCTCTAGGTATCCTGAAGGCTTTTGCATCCAAAGGCGCCGGGCACTGGTCGATGTGCCTTTTTACCCACGAGACGGCGCATAACTCTCGGTTTGCCACCTTGGCCACTGGTATCTTATGAACCCGTTCCCTGAACTGGTTAGTTTTGGATTTTCTGACGCACACTAGCATCCCCCACGGGTAGAACTCTATGTCCCCCCGCAATAAGGCTGCATCTGACATAGTAACGTGTGCTTTGCGGATTAGTGCTCTGAAAGATAACAGCATGGCTGCCCTGACCGCCGTGTGCCCCCCGGAGGGAAAGAATACCGCGAACAACTTAATTAAATCATATGGCAGGAGGGGGGCTGCTTGTTTTACCTCGTTACCCTTCAACCTTCGTATCCCGGCCAGGCATTTTTTGATATGATGGTCGGCATAATTTATAGGCGGGCAACCCAGATCCTTGAGATGGTTATTTAGTCCACTCAGGTAGTTCCTGATGGACGAGTAGCACAAACGCCTTGCTAAATAGGACATATAGAGACACACCTGGTCCGAGTCACATGGATAAGGACATATCTGGTCTTGAAATACCTCACAAAAGGCAATGTAAGTGTTGACTTGCACGGAGCGAACCTCGATAGTAGAACTTGCGTAGTGGTTCTTATCATAATTACGTCTTTCTTCCAGTAGTTTTTTCCAATCTGAAGCGAGATTAGCAGTTAAAGATATTGTGGCAACACATTGCTTCACTCAGGTCCGCATCCCTGATGCGCGCTATGCTCTGAAATTTATCCAGACGGCTTAAGCTGTCACATATCACATTACATTTGGTGTTTATATATACCGACTGGACATCAAAGTTAGAAGTTATGGACGCCCAAAAAATGCGGCGTAGCCACCTCATCGTTATTTTATTTCTGCTACGGCCAGAGTTAAGGGCGGCCATCACCTGTGTGTTGTCCGTTACAAACACTACCGTCTTGTTCTTCCAAGTCGGGCCCCATCGCCCGACCGCCATCAGCACCGGCCACATTTCTAACACGTTTATATTATCTGATCTGCACCCCTCATCCTCTGCACTGACAAAGTGATGGCCCAGCCATTTCTGAAGCTTCTTGGCCGCCCCCGATTCAAAAGCGCCTGCCACCCAATCCTCACCATGTAATGCACCGAACCCGAATTTGGCCGAGTCACTGTAAACTGAGATCACGGGTCCGTTGAGGGGATTATACTCGCTTTCCCATTGAATTTCGAGGCAAATTCCAGCCACCATTTCAGATCCAGTCTGAAATCTTCATTCAAACGGACCTTGTGGGTGGCTTTTTTGGCGGAGGCAATTAGGTCATAGACTCTTCTCGAGAAGGTCCTCCCCCCCCCATGTATGACCTTGCAGCAGTGGGCGAGGACCCCCCCGAGCCCCTCCAACTCTAGCCTTGTCCCCTTCCGCCTCCGCATGAATAGGCTAAGCTGCGCGACCAGTTTCGCTAGTTTGTCATCAGGTAGTCTCAGCTCCATAGCTATTGAGTCTATGTCTATACCCAGGAATCTAGTTATCCTAGCTGGGGGAGTGAGCTTCCGGAAACTGACGTAGAAGCGCAACCTGCGTAGAATTGCTACCAAGGCTCGTTGTGCCTTTGTGCACTCGGCCGCTGTCCGGCCTACGACACAAAAGTCGTCCAGGTAGTTGATGCACTCTTCATATCCCTCTCTAATCATGCATCTGACAATGAAATCGCTGATCTTTGAAAAGACGAAGGGCCTACTGCTCAGACCCATGCACAGCCTGTTATCCCTTAGATTAACTATGCCATCCCCAAAGTCCCAGCTTAGGCCTTGACGCTCTCTGCTGGCCGGGTGTATATTGATCGCCCTGTATGCGTTTGAAATATCTATAGTGGCCATATGGTCCCCTTCCTGGAGTAATCTAGTGACCATCTCGACAGAATTATAACTAAAATTTGTTCTGCAGGCTCGAGTGTGCTCGTTCACACAAAACCCTGTTGGACTCGAGCAGTCCACGATGGCTCTGAAGTCATCATGGCCTTTGGGCACAGCCCCCATGCGGTGTACACATAGACACGGTTCCTCTACGACACACACCAAGCCTGCAGATATCTCATCACGAAGCCTATTGCTCATCAAGCTCCCCGTCACCCCCTTAGTTATGGATGAGTAATTCCCTTGAGAGTAGGCGCTCGTACAGTCTGGGTCGATTACCCGATAACCAAAGCAGGCCCCCCTGAGGATGTACTCCCAGTCTGGGTCAGTGTCGCCGCGGCACATCGCCTCAGCGTAGATACGACAGGGTTTGATCTGGGCTGTCGCCCCGCCCACCTCATGCGTGCACTCACAAATGCCCTGGAGACACGCCGCATAGATATTGATACTTTTCTCAACCCGTTCTTCACCCCATTGGTCAACTACCCAGATCGAGCAGTACACCTCAACCTGATCTGGCTGAGAGAGGTCTGGCCCGACGATCCTAAGCCAGTCCCCATTCTCATCGCACATGCCCGGATAGATATGGCACCGCCCACTCTCAGCACCCCATTGTGGCATGTCGCCCTCACCTCCGGCGTGCTGGTCTGCCGCACAACCGTAACCCGTATCTGCTAACACCTGCGGCCGGCTTATCATCGGCAACAATATAAGTATCTGGGTGATCAACCATCACATCAACACAAACCACAACACCCGCAACGTTTCCCTCACCTGAAACCTCAGTACTCAGCACATTGCGTGTTAAATCAGCGTCACCTGAAACATCACATTTTAAAGCATCACATATATCAAAGTCACATTCTGCCTGAGCAATACTTTCATCTCGATTAATATCTTTTAATGCACAGTTCTGATTTAATTCACCAAGTAGAACATCAACATCACATACATAATTTGGTGAGGCCATGTTAGCCCCACTGACCTCAGTCACCTCACATCGAACGTCGGGGGATGCCAAATTAGCGTCCCCGACTCGGCCGCCATCTTGGATTCCGCCACTTTTGGCGCGTAATTCAAATTCAAACTGGTCAACGGGCGCCGGCCCCGCTGCCCTAGCAGGCTCGCACACCAGTCAGTTTCGCTTATTTTTACACTCACTCGACGGGTGCGCCCCCGATTTACAGTTTAGGCATTTATGTTCATAATCACAACGCCGCACGGTGCAGCCCTCTTTATTATAGTTATAAGCATAACAGAGCTTCCGGGAATTGTCATATGTTTTCCCGGTATAAGCTGGCCGTGCCGGACGCTTGGCGTTCCTGTTACTACGGGTGTTCTCCAAATTGAAATGAAGGAGAGATATCTCGTGATCCCCCATGACAAAGGCTTTCAGTCCCTTCTCCTTCACCTTGTCCCTGATCGCCTTGTCATAGCCACGATAGGCGTGGTCCGTGTAGGTAGACGTAGAAGCGTGCATACACATATATGCAACATGACCAATGTAACGTTCCAAATCTTCATATTCAAATCCCACATGTTTCCCGCGCTTAATGCACCATATTAAGGCGGCATGGATCAGCTTCATCACCGATAGTTTTTTAAGGCACTTCTCGTTTATTGTATATTTGTTTAACGCGACAATTTCAGACTACATATACATATATTGGAAATAACTGTATTGTCACATGGCCAGAAGACCAGTGCCACGGCGCTGACAAAAGACTTTATTCAATGAATAAACTATATTTACAACAACAACAAAATCTCTATCCCTCTCTGTCGCTATCCCTCTCTATCTCTATCCCTCTCAATCTCTATCCCTCTCTATCTCTATCCCTCTCTATCACTATCCCTCTCTAACACTATCCCTCTCTTTCTCTACCCCTCTCTATCTCTAGCCCTCTCTATCACTATCACTCTCTATCACTGTCCCTCTCTATCTCTGTCCCTCTCTATCCCTCTCAATTTCTACCTCTATCCCTCTCTATCTCTATCCCTCTCTATCTCTATCCTCTCAATCTCTATCCCTCTCAAACCCTATCCCTCTCTATCTATATCCATCTATCTTTCTATCCCACTCTATCTCTATCCCTCTCTATCTCTCTATCCCACTCTATCTCTCCATATCTCTATCCATCTATCTCGATCTCTCTATCTTTATCCCTCTCTATATATCCCACTCAATCTCTATCCCACTCTATCTCTCTATCCCTCTCTAACTCTCTATCCCACTGTATCTCTATCCCTCTCTCTATCTCTATCCCACTCTATCTCTATCCCTGTCCCTCTCTACCGCTCTAAATCCCTCCCATTCCCAACCAAATTGAGTTGAGTTTTATTTAACATCAAACTGTAGTAAGGTCACTCACTGTATGGCTTCCCCATGGGGTGATCTTCCAGCCGAGCAAGCAATGTTACGTTAAATTAAAGTTCATACTTATGCAAAATACATTGTTCCAACAAATCGACAATTGAAATATTTACCTATAATCAGATATATCCCTGTATGTATACATATATATGCAAGCATACATATAACTGACTGCTGGCACCCAACCCACTCAAACACTAATACTCTGCCACCTGCACCCCTCCCCTCCATAAGTAGCCAATTATTTGCAGTAATTTCCCTGCCCTGCAGCTTGCTTGCCTCGGCTACGTTATCACTGATGCCAGCGTACGTAAAACAAGCCAATAAATATGGTAGACCAAAGCAACAACACAATGTATATACATGTATTTATATATATTTCACAAATATATTCTCAATCACCCTAATTTTTCATTACTATTATCGATAAAGAATTGTATAAATAACTCACCACAACCAGTGCTTCGATGCTGAATTTTCTCTATTCTTCGTCCTATTTGTGTCATTCTTTTCCTCGTCCTCTTCCCTCCTCTTCCTCGTCCTCATATTCTGCTTTCACCTTTTCCTCCTCCTCCTCCTCCTCCTCATCCCCCCCCCCCCACTTCCCCCCTTCTCCCTCCTTTCCCTCTTCCCTCCGCCCTCCGCCTCCCTGCCGCCCTCTCATCCTCACCCTTTCCCGTAGAATCAATTATCCACAGCTAATTAGGACGCACCAGCACCAACACACCTTCCCTTGAGGTCATAAGCTTCGGTTAGCTCTAGTATTGTTTCATTTCACACGGAGAAAACATTGAGAGGAACCTACACAGCGAGACTTGCATGATGTGGGGCAATTTGCTGTCAGCGTCATCACATAACTGGTGGGAAAAGTGACCTAAGACATTATGTCGATGTGTACATTGGTTGGGTATTGGAGTTTTATGTTCTGGCAACATTTAAGGTCATATGAGGATGGGTACTGACTTGTGACAGTGCGCACTCATGGCGACTTCATAGTGCTGTCCCACTGTGAGACCAGGCGGCCAGCACCATGACCTGAAATCCCCCTCAGTCACATTATCCTGACACTGAGCCAACCAGTCCTTGCCATATCCTAATAATGCTGAGCACCTGGCTAGGAAGCGACAAGTATCAATTTTTAAGTCATTGGTTTGACTCGACCAGGTTTCGAAAGCATGGATTCGAATCCAACGATCTACCAAAACGGAGGCAGATGCTCAACTTATTCGGCCATCCCGTCTGGCGTTTCGAGGGGTTAGACTTAGCTGTGTATGTTCCCTACACACACGTCCTCACGGTTTTGACAGACTGTGTACCAAGCGATTTGTTTGTAGGTGGTGTGGTTTTAAGCTGTGTTTACACGGGCAATTCCAAGCCGATTTAAGACAAGTCGATTTATATGAATTGATTTAGTGTTGTGTCTACACACGGAGCGGTTTAAGGCGGAAATCGATATCTGCGCATGAGCAAGTCCAGACTAACCAGCGCCAGTTTCGCTTAGTCGACATCAGCACGAGAGAGTGTGGGTTCGACCTAGATATGTATAGACTGAATCATATTGTTTTGGAACCCTAAAAACTTCTGCTGGGCAGTGAAAACCTTAAAATAAATCATGAAAAAAAACATCTGTGCACCTCTATCCGGTTCATAGACCAAATTATATAATATGCGCTTTTGATCGACCGGAACGTCAACAAACTAAGGTCTCGACTGCGCATGCGTGTCGACGCGCTTAAGCTAGATCGCTTCATCTATACTACCTCGCAAGGTGGTTTACATCTAGCGATGTATAAGAATCGATTCAGCCCTAAAACACCACAGTGTCGCATTTACACGGCAAATGTAAATCGATCTAGGCAAATGGTTTTATATGAAGCGTTTTAACTTGCCCGTGTAAACACGGCTTATGAGATATTTCACTTTTTCTGTATTTTCTGTATGAAGATTGCTCATGACCATTGACAATGCGTTGAGTTTGACGGTACGCGCAGTGCAAAACATTAGTTTTATTCAAAATTAATAGAAGTGCAGAAGCCTAACCATATAAATTTAATATAATCTATTCATTGAATATGTTTTCTATATGTTATCCAAGTGGGTTGCTTCTAAGTGGTGTAATTTGAGAGATATTTGACTTTTTCTGTATGAAGATTTGCTCACGGCCATTGACAATGCATTTGAATGTATGTGTCCCTCACAAACTGGTGTGCTGCGGAAACTGCAAACGCCCAGCCCCCTGCCTCG
This sequence comes from Branchipolynoe longqiensis, assembly GCA_030323885.1. Classification (NCBI taxonomy): domain Eukaryota; kingdom Metazoa; phylum Annelida; class Polychaeta; order Phyllodocida; family Polynoidae; genus Branchipolynoe; species Branchipolynoe longqiensis. The sequence goes on from CM059188.1 coordinate 112,660,753, forward strand.
CACCCTATTATATGTGTCATGTTGTCATGTCTGCGCCGCCATGGCACCCCTAGCAGTGCCATGTTACCCTGGCGGCCTACACGGATTCCCGGGTGGGTTTTTACCCTGGCGGCAGCCTCTGTCACTTCCTCTAGCAGGCTGTGTAGACAGGTCAGGGCACATGGTGGAGCAGTCGTAAGGAGCCCTTCAGTCAAAATGAGGCTGATTTCCGCCACCAGCAACCACCGTACGCAAGTGTCGTCTGTTGCTTTGACAGAAGCAAATAAGTGTAGACGCCTGGCTTCCAGAAACTCACCCAACCTTCTCGAACATCACCGAACCTCACCGAACATTCCCGAACCTCACCCAACCTCACCCAACCTCACCCAACCTCACCCAACCTCACCCAACCTCACCCAACCTCACCCAACCTTCCCGAGTTTTCCCATCTAGAGTACACACTGCCAGAGGTGTCAAGTCTCCCGATTTGGCGGGAGATCTCAATCAAATGTAGACCTGACGCAGTGGCCAAATCGATTAAGCGCGGGCCTCACGTGCGGAAGGTTGGGAGTTCGGTTCTAAGGTCATATCAGGATGGGTACCGACGTGTGACTGTGCACTCATGGCAACTTTATAGTGCTGCCCCACTGGGAGACCAGGCCACCAGCACCATGACCTGATTTCCCACTCAGTCACATTATCCTGACACTGATCCAACCAGTCCTTACCATATCCTAATAATGCCGAGTGCATGGCTAGCAAGTATCCATTTTTAAGTCATTGGTTGATCTGAATCCCACCATCTACCAAAACATTAGACGTATGCTCAACTCATTCGGCCATCCCATCTGTTCAAAACTCTTTTCGGTGGTCATCTTCTGCGGTGCCCTTATTGCAGGTGAATGTTTAGTATGTAGCGCAGTTATCCTTTGAATTATATGAGCAGATATCAAAGCATTTACAAACATAGTAGAAAATGTATCGCAGTTCTTCGTACCGAACTAAGTAGATAAATCAACAGTCATGAACCATGCAGAGGTGAAGAAAGATTATATTATTTTTTAGAAAATGTATGTATTGTGACAATTAGTAGCTGGCAATCAAGCACAATTACGCATGATAAGTTAACAGATGTACACACACAAAACGCCACACAAGTCGCTATGGCATATGTTGTTTTAAAATACCCGGCCAAACAAACGAAACATTTAACAAAATATTCGACCCGATTTATCATAATTACCTGTCAGTAGTACAGCTCACCGTGACTTGTCATGAGTGGGGGTCATAACTGCAGACAGTTCTGAGTATGTGGTCATAACTGCAGACATTTCTGAGTACATGGTCATAACTGCAGACATTTCTGAGTACATGGTCATAACTGCAGACATTTCTGAGTACATGGTCATAACTGCAGACAGTTCTGAGTACATGGTCATAACTGCAGACAGTTCTGAGTACATGGTCATAACTGCAGACATTTCTGAGTACATGGTCATAACTGCAGACATTTCTGAGTACATGGTCATAACTGCAGACATTTCTGAGTACGTGGTCATAACTGCAGACATTTCTGAGTACATGGTCATAACTGCAGACATTTCTGAGTATGTGGTCATAACTGCAGACAGTTCTGAGTACATGGTCATAACTGCAGACATTTCTGAGTATGTGGTCATAACTGCAGACATTTCTGAGTACATGGTCATAACTGCAGACATTTCTGAGTACATGGTCATAACTGCAGACATTTCTGAGTACATGGTCATAACTGCAGACATTTCTGAGTACATGGTCATAACTGCAGACATTTCTGAGTACATGGTCATAACTGCAGACATTTCTGAGTACATGGTCATAACTGCAGACATTTCTGAGTACATGGTCATAACTGCAGACAGTTCTGAGTACATGGTCATAACTGCAGACATTTCTGAGTATGTGGTCATAACTGCAAACATTTCTGAGTATGTGGTCATAACTGCAGACATTTCTGAGTTGCGGTCATAACTGCAGACATTTCTGAGTACATGGTCATAACTGCAGACATTTCTGAGTACATGGTCATAACTGCAGACATTTCTGAGTATGTGGTCATAACTGCAAACATTTCTGAGTATGTGGTCATAACTGCAGACAGTTCTGAGTACATGGTCATAACTGCAGACATTTCTGAGTATGTGGTCATAACTGCAGACAGTTCTGAGTACATGGTCATAACTGTGGACAGTTCTGAGTACATGGTCATAACTGCAGACATTTCTGAGTACATGGTCATAACTGCAGACAGTTCTGAGTACATGGTCATAACTGCAGACAGTTCTGAGTACATGGTCATAACTGCAGACAGTTCTGAGTACATGGTCATAACTGCAGACAGTTCTGAGTATGTGGTCATAACTGCAGACATTTCTGAGTATGTGGTCATAACTGCAGACAGTTCTGAGTACGTGGTCATAACTGCAGACAGTTCTGAGTATGTGGTCATAACTGCAGACAGTTCTGAGTATGTGGTCATAACTGCAGACAGTTCTGAGTACATGGTCATAACTGCAGACATTTCTGAGTATTGGGCAGGACGTCCTAAATCTGGAGACCGGGAGCGGTGGCCGAACCGGTAGAGCGCTGCCCTCGCGTGTGAACAGTCGGGAGTTCGGTTCCCAGTCGGGTCAAACCGATGACATATCAAATTGATACTTGTCACTTCCTTGCCTGGCGCTCACCATTAATAGGATAGGACAAGGACTGGTTAGCTCAGTGTCAGGATAATGTGACTGAGTGGGATATCTGGTTATGGTGCTGGCGGTCTGATCTCCCACTTGGGCAGCAGTATAAAGTCGCCATAAGTGTGCACTGTCACAAGTCAGTACAATGATATGACCTTAGATGTTGCCCGGACGTAAAACTCCCTCACTCACTCGCTCACTCACACTCACACTTTCATCATACTGGCCTATTCGGTAGAACGCAGGCTTCCCGTGGGGATGTTCGGGAGTTTGAAACCCAGCTGAGTCAAACCAATGACTTACAAAATTTATACTTGTCACTACCTAGTCTGGTGCTGAGCATTACTACTAGGATAGGACAAGGACTGGTTAGCTGAGTATCAGCATCATGTGACTGAGTGTGAAATCGGGTCATGGTGCCAGCGGTCTGCTCTCCCAGTGAGGCAGCACTATAAAGTATCCTCGTGAACGTGCACGGTCACAAGTTGGTACCCATCCAAAAAAAACACAAATAAAAAAATTAAAACTTTTAAAAACCTCATACTCTTACATATACGCCCCCATTGACTAACGATGTAAAGCTCTCCGCTTTCCTCTTTTTATCTTATTAAATTTAACTCATCGAAATATGCTGCTATTATAAATCAAAATGAATAAAAACCCAAGGTGAGATGTCCGACAGCCTCTGTCTGATGCAGGACGCAAACTGTGTATGGGAAGAGAAGATAAAGAGTCATGGCCTTAAGCCTAGCGATGTATTTACTAGCTGTGTCAATACAAAAACGCTAATCGCCTCAACTGGACGACATAACTCATCCGGCGTTCATGTTTATTACACATGTGACAGATTTATGTCATATCACGATGACATTTCATGTCTCTTTCACTTAGGCCCGTGATGTGTGAATTAGACTTAGCTCACCAACACTTCGGTATAGCGAGGGCCTCCCGTGCGGAAGGTCGGGAGTTCAATTCTTGGTCAAGTCCAAACAATGACATACAAAATTGATAGCTGTCGCTTCCTTGCCAGGCGCTCGGCATTATTAGGATAGGGCAAGGACTGGTTAGCTCAGTGTCAGGATAATGTGAGTGATGGGATATTGGGTCATGGTGCTGGTGGCCTGGTTTCCCAGTGGGGCAGCACTATAAAGTCATCATAAGTGTGCACTGTCACAAGTCAGTACCTGTCTTGATATGACTTTAGATGTTGCCAGGATGTGAAACTCCAACAACCAACTATTACCATTGTGTAATGAACGGGTTCCTTCCACTCGAGCAGCTCAGACGATGATGACATCCAAGGCGGCTACGGGGGAAGCGACGCTGACCCTAACGACAAGGAGAAGCTGGCGAGGTAAGTTACCTACTCACCCAACTACCTACTTACCTATCTACATACCTAACCACCCACCTACCTACTTACCTATATACATACCTAACCACCCACCTGTATACCTACTTACTCATATACCCATTTACCCACCTACCTACCCACCTGCATACATAACTTCCTATCCACCCACCTACTTACCTATCTACATACCTACCTACCAACATACCTACCTACATACCTACTCACCCGCCTACCTACATACCTACTCACCCACCTACTTACCTACCTACATACCTACTCACCTACCTGCCTGCCTACCCACCAACCTACCTACCCACCCACCTACTTACCTACCCACCTGCCTGCCTACCTACTCACCCACCTACCTACTCACCCACCCACTTACCTACTCATATACCTACCTGCCTTCCTACTTACCTTCCTATCCACCTACTCAATGTACCCACGTACTTACCTACCCACCCACGCACATACCCACCCCAGGCCATCATGCAGGGCCTGGAAAGTCTTGGAACTTCATTTGTCCCATTTCAAGGCCCTGAAAGGCCTTGAATTTAACCTATTTTGAGTAATTAATCTTGAAAAGCCTTGAATTCCATTAACTGTCCCCAAATTACACCGTAAATTAGTCGAAATTGCCATTCACCATTGTTGTTTTTTTCCTGAAATCCAAATGAAAATAGTCCCGAAGTCCTATCAAAAATAGTCTTGAAAAGCCTTGAAATATAATCTTGAATTCCATATTTTCACAGATGTATGGACCCTGCCACCCATGTACCCACCCATGTACCCACCCACATGCCTACCTACATACCTACCTACGTACCCCCCGGCCCGATATGACCGTAGATGTTGCCAGGACTTAAAACTCCAACAGCCTACCTACCTACCGACCGACATACCAACCTACTTACCCACCTACCTACATACCTACCTACCCACCCACATATCTACCTACCTACCAACCTACCTACCTACATACCTACCTACTCACCCACATATCTACCTACCTACCTTCCTACCAACCTACTTATCTACCCTCCTACCTACATCCCCACCTACCTACATACCCACCCACCTACCTACATACCCACCGACATACCTACCCACCGACACACCCACCTTTTCACCTACCTACCCACCTACCTACATACCTACCCACCCACCTACCTACATAGATACCCACCTACCTACCTACATAGATACCCACCTACCTACTTACCTACATACCTATCCAACTACTTACCTGCCTTCCTACCCACCTACTTCCTACCCACTTACTCTTCTACCTACCTACTCTTCTACCTACCTACTCATCTACCCACCTACACATCTATCTACCCACTTACCCACCTACTCATCTACCCACCCACATACCCACCTACAGGCCTGCGTGTCAACCATAACACAGAACTATGCAACAAATATAACATCTTACATTGCACTGCAAACATCAAGAGCTTTCGCACCAACTTAAATCAACAAGTTAAAGCCTTTGATTATAACGAATGTGTATGTGTATAAAGTGTGTGGTAATGTATGTAATGTATAAATAGTATATGTAAAGTATATGTATATGTAATACAAAGTGTACATACATTCATATCACCACACGAGCATCTCTTGAATGGAATGGAAAAGTATTAGATTGTATCTGTGAATGATCTTGTGAAAATAGATAAGATGTACTTCTTGTGTCTGTACCTCTACATACTTGCACTGCACTGTGCTACTACTGCATTACCACGAGGCTAATACCACACGCATCGGGGGATCTGTCACTCACGTTGAGTCTGTACCGAATTGCTAAAAAAAAAAAATTTTTTTTTTTTTTTAAATTAATTCTTTTTTTTTCTTTTTTTTTTTTAAAACACGATAATGGGCGAGAGTGGTAATGGTGCAGAATTATGGCACACGGCTTGTTCACACTGATGGCCATTTTTCTTTTTCCATTTTCCTTTTTTTTCTCTTTTTTTTTTTTGCTCCATGAACCTTTTGTGAATTAGTGGTAAAACGAACTGCTGCTGAAAACGGTGCGGTCGCCGTGATTGGTGCATGTCATAAGTCCGTACAGACCCGGAGATACATGTTGATTTCATCACTGCTGGAGTACGCAGATCTGCTACATTTTTTGGATGGCAATGTGTATTTTTCACCTAAAATCCTATATGAATCTGTATCATATAATGAATCATATACTTATGTCCCGCACACCATGCAAAAAAACAGGTGAATACAATTACATCATTTTATTACTCGTTCGTTTATAATCAATTTAGTTAGGCATAAACAAATTTCCATAAATTTAAACTAACAATCAGTATCAAAATGGAGTATCACTCAAAATAACACAAGAATCTGTATTGGATACAGGTAACCCCCGTATCATGTGGCAGGTATGCTACGTGAACTAATCACCCGGAATGTGTCAAGAAATAACAAGCGGCTTGGAGACGCTGCACAATGCAAGACAATGTCATTTTATCTGACAAAAATGTTGCATCTCCACAAATATTTAGTGTATTGTGAAACCGGCTTGTTTCTAAGCATGGGTGTAGCTACAGTGTCAGACTGTAAGCATGTGTGAACAATTTATCTCAGCGGCATATGTTTTTCCATACTAAATCCTTTACAATAGGCATTCTTTTAAAATTTTGGGCTTACAATTACTTTTTTAATTTCCTGTAAGCATGTGCCAAACATTTTATGCTTACGATTTGCTTAATTTCTGGCCACGCCTCTGCTAAGTGAAATAGTAATAATACAAGGATTTAGGATTGTGACGTCACGATTAAACTCAAGCAAAGCAGTACACATTTTGTGATATTTGCTGTGCAAACACGAGTAAGTTGCATAGTCCGATGGTTTTGAGTTTCTGGCATTTTTCTGAGATAAATATAGAATTGATCATTTTACCTAATCTATCCTACTTTGATTTGAAGTAACTTTTATTTTAAATGGCTAACTTTTTAGATATTTGAAGTGTAAACATGTCAAATTAGTTTTGGGAAACACGCTAAAACTCTTGACACCATAGGCTTCAGCAGTGACAGATTCTATTAAATTGACTCAGTATTCCTTTCTATGCGGCAAGAAATGGTTGATATGTGCATCAGTGTCTAAATTATATAAGTAGGATCAAATCCAGGTATTAGTTTTTGTTTTTGACAATTTGATGTTTTCATCGGACTATGCAACTTTAAAGCTGCATAGTCCGATGAAATATCAAATTTTCAAAACCAAACCAATTATCTAGATTTGATTTTACATATCTAACTTAGATACTGATGCACTTATTAAGCATTCGTTTCTGCGTAGAAGGCAATACCGAGTCAATCTAACAGAACCTGTTACTGCAGAAGCTTGCCAAAACTAATTTTCCATGTTTGCACTCAAAATATCTAAAAAGTTGACCATTTAAAATAAACGTAACTTTGAACTAATGTAAAGTAGATACTAGTGATCGATCTAATATATTTATCTCAGAAAAAAATACAGAAATTCAAAACCATCGGACTATGCAACTTTAAACTCAAACGCAGGAGTACACATTCTGCGATAGTTGCTGCACAAACATGACTGAGTTTAATCTAACTGTGCCTTGAATCTGTTGCAAATGTGTGTATCTTTTTATTAACATTCACAATAAACAGTTTTATTTATGTATATTTTTTGGTTATTTGGCACCACAGAAAAACCGTTTTACTGTCACTGCCAAATATACATGTGAGGCACATGGACTTATGGCACGAAGCATGCTTCGTGGATGATGCCCTATGATGTCATGGCCTTTGCATGGCGTCAGAGGTGCGAGCAGTGGTTATGGACAGAGGTCGGGATGCTTGGTGCAACTGGCTGCTATTAACCCCAATACTGCCCGTACCGTACTTGCAAAAACAGGGGAACACTACTACACTGGTCCTCCGTAGCAGGGCCGGGGATCCCCGTAGTTACTGTCCAGTTAACGCGGGTGGTTATGGGATACCGTCATGTGGGCTCAGTTAAATCAGTTCCAAGTACTCTGTTCAGAGATGAATTACAACCCTATGTAAAAGTTGGGGAAAATGTGTCTCAATGTTGATGGTCTTAGTTTTGGCATTCCTACCTTATATTGATTAAAATTCAATAGATACAATCTGATTGTATATGTTTTCCCTCAGAATATACTCCTCAGAGTGTTCAAATCACATAATATCAAGGCATAATGAAACAAAATCAGTTTGAAGTGATACAGTCCATGAAATAAATCCTCCATGTTTAAATGAACTGGTTCTACCGTCTTAGGTATCTCCACCAATTAAAATGACTGCTTCCTGACTTAGAATGGATTAATACCCAGGAAGTTCTCATCTTCCTACCAATGGCTGACATGTGGGCTGTCAATTTAAACTTTAAAGTTAATTGATCTACTGGACTAATCTACTAATCATTTCAAAAGTTGAGGGTAAATATATCCAGGAATGTGAAGAATATATTTTGCTTCTTTGATTGAGAATTTATGTTCTCATTTCAATTCCCCACATTTTCATCAGCTTTTATATTGGGTTGTTCTTCACCCCTCCTCAGGCTACTGCAGTATGAGGTGGATCTTTTTTCTAGGTCTACCTTTGTGGCTGACGGGCCGATGAGCAGTTAAAGTTGCATAGTTCGATAGAAGGATCAAATTTTCAACAAAAAACTACTTCAGATTTGATTCTCCATATCCAACTTAGACACTGGTGCACTCATTAAGCATATGTTGCTGCATAGAAGTTAGAAGAGAATTTAGTAGGACCTGTTAGTGTTACCGCTGAAGCATATGGGTTCTGAATTTTGGCAAGCATGCCAAAATTAATTTGGCATGTTTACACTTCAAATATCCTTCCCCTCGTATTTGTAGATTCGTAAGAATCTCAGTTATACGTCATCTTAAAAGTAAGTCTAGCATAACCATCATATTGGTCATTTTAAAGCGAAGTTACTTCAAAGTAATGTATGGTAGATTATACCCATTAACCTAATATATTTATGTCAGAGAATGGTAGAAACTCAAAAACCATCAGACTGCACAACTTTAATTATTTTCTGTCGCATTTGTGAGTTGCACAGAAGAGGGTTGCGCTTTTAGCTATGTGAAGGGTCATCATCCCACTTGGTCTGTGAAACCAAAATGTTACTTACGTTAAAATGTTAATTTGATTCGCGCTGTTCAGCTGCCACATGTCGGAGACCTGGGCTGCGTTCAGGGTGCGCCTCTGAGACGTCTCGGCGAAATCCCTGACGTCAACCTAGTCTGAATGGCAAAAGCAGTTTGTCGCCTCGACAATGGTCGTCCCCATAGGCAGTGGCCATTTGCAATGGAAAAGCTGCACTGTGATTTGCTGAAACCACTGAATACGGCTGCCATTTTCGAGGCGCTTTTTGTCTCCTTGTCTGAAATGGGAGGCGTCTCCGAGAAGCACCCTGAGAGCAAATAGGCCAAAAACCGTCACGGAGACGTCTGCGCGGCGCCTCCGCGACACACCCTGAACGCGGCCCTGGCATGGTGGTGGTGTTTACAAAGGCTGATGCTACTCATTGGTTGACGACGTGGGGAGTTGTGAAAGATGAGCGTTTAAACACGCTCAGATATAAGGTGTCTCCTGACATTTCTTCGCTGATTTTCTGTGATTTTCTGCTTCTTCGGGAGAAGCATACGGTCTCTTCAGCCTGATGATCTGCAGAGATTCCGTCCTGATATGACCTTAGATGTTGCTAGGACGTAAAACAGCAACAAACAAACAAATCTGCAGAGATTTGTTGTTGTTGTCCACCGGTTCGAACCCTGGCCTTCCAGATATGGTCAAATTTTGCGTCTATTCTGGGTTTTGCATAAACTACTCATCATTTTAGAAGTCCCACAAATTCATAAAAATCTTTTCTATTTTTGTTTGTTTTTGTCAAGCCATTCTCATCTATGATACTGCAGATTTTTGTAGCAGCTTTGATGACTGCTTGTTCTTTTTGTAATAACTGCTTCTCGATTGGTATCACTATGTAGCCATTTAGACGTGCTGAGATGGCCTTGGTACGAAGGTGCTATTGACCCCTTATGAAGTGGAATTGTGATTTCTTGACAAATTTATCCGAGATTATTTAGGTTTTGCTCAAGTTTTGAAGTTCTTTAATGCAGAGTAATTTTATTTAGCGCACCTTTTCTTCGAGTCAGGATTTGTTGCACAAACCCTGCGATAACACCTGCGAGTGATGATATGATAGGCATAGCCAACGCGCAAAATGGATCACTCGATGAATATATCCAAGGTTTTGCTCAAGTTTTGAAGTTCTTTAATGCAGTGTATTTTATTGAGTGCACCTTTTCCTCGAGTCAGGATTTATTGCACAAACCCTGCGATAACACCTGTGAGTGATGACATGATAGGCATAGGCATAGCCAACGCGCAAAATGGATCACTCTTGCATTATCTGTTCAGGCAACCCATAGGCAACAAACATTATAATATAATTTTTAATCATTATAATATTCCATCTTCCGATCTGTTGATTAAAAGGGAACTAAAATAGGTGATAAGTAGACTTAAAACTGCATAGTCCGCTGAAAACATCAAATTTTCAAAACCGAAGAAATTATCTAGATTGTATTCTACATATCTAACTTTTATACATTTGTTGCTACATAGAAGGGAATACCGAGTCAATTTAATAGAACGGGTTACTGCAGAAGCCTATGGTGTCCATTTTGGCATGCTTGCCAAAATTAATGTTGCATGCTTGCACTTCAAATATTTCAAAATTTTGCAAATTTAAATAAACGTTACTTCAAACTAAAGTATGGTAGATTATAGCGATCCATTTAATATTTTTATCTCAGAAAATGTTAGAAACTCAAAACCATCGGACTATGCAACGTTAATGTAAGCATAAAAGTGTGAACTGAGTATGGTTTGGTCAATTAGCCCACCTTAAATCAATTTGTAACTCAACATTCAAAAGCATCTATATCGTTATGTATATTGTAATTACATTTTGTTAAATTAAATATGAGCGATGCCTATTATATAGCATCTGTACTCAAATCAATAACTTCCTAAATGTTCCTTCGTCACATATCATTTTATCCTACTTGAGATACAAAATTACATCATATATATCACAATGTCCAAGTAAATAGTCCAACTACAGCACATTGTATTGAATAATATTTTAATAACAACTTAAGCTTTCCAGGCTTGTGGCTGTAAACAAATGTATACTTGCACCCGTAAGTATATATATGAAATGTGGTTCGTGTGAACATTGCCATTCTTCTGCATCCCTATGAGTATGTTCTGCCCGACAACCCGAGCCGGTATTTGCTAACAGATTAAACCGATGTGACTGATGTGCTTTGTTGTTGGGAGGTTTCTTCAACGTGTCATTATTAATTGATGAGTTTGATGTAGGGTTATTCTCTCAAACTGGGCACCATATATTTGGTCTCCACGTTACGATGCTGATAATTAAGTCTTTCTTTTATTGCTAGCAAGTTAAATAATAATAATTGTAGCCTCTTTCTATTAGGTATGTTAGCAGTTCTACATGTATTGAGTCTATCCCATAAAAACTATCAAAATTATACTTTTGAGGTTTTGTGCTATGGTCAAAATGTGAAAATTTACACATTGACACCATGCCTTTACCCCGTGGAAAAAAATCAACTTTTTGTCAACGTTTTTCTTGTAAGACATAACCTTGTTTGCTTAACTGTAATCAATAAAAAAATTGTTTGTATAAGATCTAAATCATAAAGTGAAATATAATTTTGTCAACTCTGACATGCACAACATGCAGACTTTCATAGAAACATTGATTCTGTTATTATTTTTAATGTTTTTTGCTATTATTTGGAAGATTTTCACTTTTGGTTTCCATGTCCCACTTCAGTGCCCAGTTTCAGAGAATGATCCTGCACCATAACATTGTTCCATGTCTATATTGCAGCATCCGGTGTCCGTACACGAGCACCTAGGTCAGGTGACCACTTGTCCCTCTCTGTAATTAGGGGCCGTCCAAAGTTGTCAACATTTTCACGGTCGTACAAAGCATACGACAAGGGGGATGGGGGGGGGGGGCGGTCGGGTTGTCAGTAAAGCACAACTTTTAGCATTTAATCAAAATTAAATTTTTGGTGATTTTCCTTTTTTGGGGTACTGTAGTAGGCTTCTGGCAAGGAACCGCATAGAGAGGTAGCTGTGGATAAGGTGATAACATCAGGGAACCTAGGTGGTGTAATGGTTAGCACACTAGTCCCGGAATAGCAAGATGTGTGGGTTCGAATCCTGTGTTATCCATAATATTTCCTATTTTCATCACCTCCATGATAGTACATTAGTTGATTGATCAAGAATCGTCAATCACTATTGCATAGCCCTTAGTGTGCTGATATGCCGTTAAGCATTTATTCATTCATTCATTCAATCACGTACAATTGGTCTTCCTCATTCCAGTCCTCCTTCCCCTATTCTAGTATGTCCCAACTCCAGGCTAGATAGTGACACATGTCAATTTTTAAAAGTTATTGCCTTCACTCAACCACGTGTAAAGTCGGCGGCTGGCATCTGTGGGTTGTGTAGGCAGGTTTGTAGGAAATCAATACAGGCAAGAAGAGAAAGGAAGAGTATAAAGAGTGAAAGTAGAGTGAGAGCTTGTACCCTCAGGTTTATTATTATATAGTCGTACATTGATCTGATATGGCATACCACCTGACCATTATCTCCAATCAGCAACAAGCATTTCTAGTTCCACCAATGAACAGTAAGCATTCTGGGGTCACCATGGCTAATGTGGTCTACCCACCACCACCATGCGGTGTGGATGCTTGGCCTGCACCTGCCTGCTGTGTGTCTGTGGTGATCTGTGTCTAACAGTTGGGGGGGCAGGGGGGGGGGGGGGTAGTGAGTAGAGCTCTTGGGCTCCTTACACACTATCTACCTAATACACAATGACTATTGACCACAAGTAAAGAATCACCAGCAACTACATAAATACATTCATGCACCTGGCCCTATACATCATTTACATTAATAGACCATTTGTACTCCTTTATAGACCATTTCACATTCCCCACCAATGCGATTTATCAGAATATTTTCGATACTGGTGATCGATCTATTTTCGATACTGGTGATCGATCTAATATATTTATCTCACGGTTCAAACACAGGGGTTTAAATCCCAAGACCTCCCAAAATAGTCTGTAGAGACTAGTAAAATGTTGCAGTCTGTAAAAAAATGTTGATGTGTACTACTGGGGGGTGGGGGGGCGGCTGAAAAGTAGTACTCTTTGTACTACCTTGAAACTGTTGACAACGTTGGACGACCCCTTACCTGTATTGATATCAATGTATTTATATATCGGCACCAGGTGTGCACGGCCCAACACCGCCAACACCACCTAGTGGCCACACCTGTAACCAGGGGGAGCCCTATGTGCCGGAACAGCACGCGCCTACATAGCCGTGAACCAGGCGCTCTCTGGTGTCAGTCACATGACCCGCTCTGCTATCGGCACAGCTTTGACCACAAACCATTAAAGATGCATAGTCCGATAAAAGCATTACATTTTCGAAAGGGAAACACTTATCTAGATTTGAACCTGCTTATCTAACTTAGATACTGGTGCACTTGTTAAAGTTGCATAGTCCGATGGTTTTGAATTTATGTATTTTTTCTGAGATAAATATATTAGACCGATCACCAGTATCGACTTTACATTAGTTCAAAGTTACTTTTATTTTAAATGGTAAACTTTTGAGATATTTTGAGTGCAAACCTGGAAAATTAGTTTTGGCAAGCTTGCCAAAACTCTGACACCATAGACTTCTGCAGCAACAGGTTCTGTTAAATGGACTCAGTATTGCCTTCTACGCAGAAACAAATGCTTAATAAGTGCATCAGTATCTAAGTTAGATATGTACAATAAAATCTAGATAATTGCTTTGTTTTTGGTAATTTGATGCTTCGTCAGACTATGCAGCTTTAAACAAACACAACCCGCAGGGCCAGGCCAGGGAGCGCTTTGTGAAGCGGTCTCTGAAGCTCCATCTCATGCGTGACTGTATGAGGGGAAAATGGGTTCTAGATGCTATTGCTACCCAATTGACTAATTATGGCACACAGGTGCAAAGCAGGAGCGGGACCTAGCTCAGGCAGTAGAGTGTCCACCTGTGAAGGTGTGGGTCATCCGATCAATCCTGCTCAATGGACCCATTTGCAGTTTGAGCTATTTTCCGTTCCAACCAGTGGTCCACAACTGGTTCATCAAAGGCTCTGATATGTCTGGGAAAGTGCATATAAAAGACCCCTTGCTGCTTATCGGAAAGAGTAACCTATGTGGTGGCAGCGGGTTTCCTCCAAAGAAATATGTCAGAATGATATGTCCAATAGCCGATGATAAAAACCAATGTGCTCTAGAGGCGTCTTAAATAAAACAAGCTTTAGGTGCAAAGCAGTGTTTATCCACTTCCTGCCTTTAGTTTCAACTCTGACGATGACCATAATTCTTAGTTGTGGCCTAATTGCGGCAGAATCGGTTTGTATCGAGCCCGTTCAGTTATAGTGCATTTACACCAAAACTGGGTGTGACATTTCGCTTAGCGTTCTCTACCAGTTCTGCCTTTGGTGTGCAGATGAATGTTCGCTGCCAGTTCTCGTGTGTATACATCACTGACTATGCGTGTGTGTAAAGCCGGCTTGATGCTTGCAGCCTGTACGGAGCAAGTAGAAGCACCATAGGACCTTGGACACTGAGTGGCCAGGTCTTTCTGTGTTAGCAGTCTGTGACACTGTTGTACACTGTGACCTCTTTACGTGTTTGTCCTAGCAGGTGTCAATATAATTAGATATATGTTGCTGTCACACCTTATACTTGAGGCTGAAAAAGGGATATATGCATGTATTATGCATAGACAGTATCCACCTCCACAGATCGACCACTCCCCTATATCGATCGGTTTATTTGGGTCCCAACAATACCACTGTAACCATATTGTAACTCCCTAAACCGATCACCTCCCTAAATGGGACACTTAAACTAAAGTCAGTCCCAAGGTCAGTCGATTTAGAGAGGTTTTGCTGTGTATGTATATATATATAGTATATATAATATATATATATTATATTATATGAGTAATTGGTATTAGGACATGGGACATCAGTAGCAGTGTTAGTCCTTACCAGACATCACCTGCATTAATTTATGGAGGGGAGTATGGGGGGGGGGGGGGGATAGTGGTATGGGGTGTAGGCATCATGATCTAACCTGTTATCTGAGGACTAATGGCGATTAGCCACACAGACAGGTTCTGGTGATGTGGGCGGTGTTGGTATTCACAAGAAGCCGTAACTGGTTTATAAATGAATATCGCGAACCCACCTAACGTAAGCGTACCACGTGGTGGCGTCACGTGACAATTTGTGCGTTGTGTGTGCATGTATCCTCTCCCCAAGTGAGGGCCTAATTGCCACAGCATTATGTGTCAACTAGACCAGCAGTAGAATTCGAGGACTGCGGTCCCTATTGCCGATCCATACAACAACAACAAAAAGCATATGAGCTTGGTTAGGGTTGCAAAATGATATTATTGAAATGTTTCTTTCTTCAAAAGAGGACGAGTTCACGTGTGACTGAAAGGTGGATGTAGATTGAAACCTGTCGTTTTGTCACGTGATCAAAAGCAGTTTGTTTCACGTTGATAACATGGTTTCCTGGTCTGCCCGATATCGACTCAAAATTCACTACTAACACTCTGAATGCCAGGGAACACTTAGCCATTAAATAGATATTGCCTCTGTTAATCTATTATTATTATTATTATTATTATTAAGTAGAGTTTGAATGCTCTCTCTTATTCATAAAGGTCTTTATACTTTGCATTTCATAAATGAAGACAGTGGAAATTGTGAGTATAGATTTAAGTACCTCCCCTTTCTCTACAGGCAGTTTACATACAATTTCACGCCCAAAAAAAGAGATTTCATCATTATAGTTAAACATTACAAATCTGCAACTGCATGACCCTCCCCCGACCCCCTACCCTTCCTGATTTTATTTCCATGGTGTCATGGTATCGCCTCTGAATATTTTATATTATTATAAAAATGAATATTAACGGTGGAAAAACCCGAGTGAAACGAATTAAAATTAAAATGCAAAGATCCTAACCGGTTGGAATGCTTGGAGCAGTCGCCCTTGTGAACATGCCACCAATGATTCCGATTCATTGGCTGGGGAGCAAGTAATATGAGCGCTAATTCAATAATATCATTTTGTGCTTAGTTTCATGAATGGTTTCTCTCAATCCCTCCCCAATTCTACTCTCTCTAGTTTGTAGGTCTTGCCTTCTTATTGAGAAAATTATCTATAAACAAGCACCTTCTTTTTTTTTCCCCCTCTCAATCTGTAGTGAATGCTTCATCTAGGTTCTGGCCGTTTGCTAGTGCTTTGCTCAACTGTATCAAATAGCATTTTGTCCTATCCTCAGTTTTGCCTGAAGGTTTTGAATCGGTGTCTTATATATTACCCTTTACTGCGCAGAGCGTTCTATTCAAATCATTAGTTTGTGGTTAGGTTTTGCTTTTGGGAATGCCTATACTGCCCGACTGTTACAAACCTGCATCCTCCCCCATTATCACTTAGATTAAAATGCCTCAGCATAATACTACTTATTTATATTACATGATGGAGACTCTCTCGCTTTCTCTTTCTCGCTCTTTCTTTCAGGGGCGCTAATATAATTAGGTTTCCAGATGTCAAAACTGGACAGTTTTATTCTAAAAATCTGTATTAGTACCACTACTGAGAGGGAATCGTATGATAGAATTAATTAAAGTCCCCTTATGGAACCCATTGTTAAAGACACCATAACAGATCAAAGTGTATGCACATATTAATTAGTTGTTTCTGAACCCTCCGAATGCATATCCATACTCATCGAAGCAAGTCACACTTTGTCAAATATTTATGTTAAGAGTCCCTTCAGCAATTGAGATTAACAGTCAGTATAAGTGGTTGTTTACAATGTGTATGTTCCTGTTTTCCAATGTTTGTCGATTGAGTACTTAAGTATACATGTGTGATGTCCATATTTCCTGCAAGCCCCAGCCATGTTTTGCTGTTTACATCGAACCAGTTGACAGTTAAGTTGTATCCAAAACATTTTACGTAATACTGGAAGAAATCTATGTAAGGGTTTAGGTAACAAAATGTTTTGTTTTTTAAAATTTGTAAACAAAAATTTAAATGGCAAAGATTTTTTTTTTTTTTACATAAAAAGTCTTTTAATGCATTTTTCTTGTAATTCTTGTAATTCTTGTAATTCATGAAGATTTGGATACAGCTGGCTAAATTCGTTCGGTCCAGCTCAGCCACCAGCTCTTCTCACCTGCCACACTATTATTAAATGCAACATGTATAAACATTTTGTGTGTTTCCTTTCTAGAGAGAGCCATTGTGAAATTGAGCGGCGGCGCCGCAATAAAATGACAGCGTACATGAACGAGCTTTGCGACATGGTCCCTACATGCTCGACTCTGGCCCGCAAACCCGACAAGCTCACTATTCTCCGTATGGCAGTGTCACATATGAAAAATATGAGAGGTAACCGTGTCCTCCTCAGCCTAACCCTCACCCTCCTCCCTTCCCTCTCTATTAGAGGAGATGCCTGGGTGAACTTACTACCACTAGAACTACTACTATTATCTCTTTGAGCCGCTGCCTTGCCTACTTTTTTAATTTCTCTCAATTGGGACCCTGACCTCTAACCCCTCTCTCGTATGGATGGCCATGATTGGTCACCAGCTGAGCCAATAGCAACCCTTCTTACAGCATGTCGCTAGTATCGCCTTCGTTTCTGTTGCAAGCCTATATGCTGAATCTCGCCAAACAATGACCCGGGTCTGGACCCCCCTCATGCTGGCCAAGCTTTATATTAATCAGTTATAGCACATTTCACCAGCATTAATTAATAACACAATCCTGGGATAATTGCAATAAATGAAATCCCCTTGTTGAAATGAAAACTTGTTAATTGGAAATAATGCGGTATACATAGAAAATCTTGTTAATTTAAGCAATTAAATTTCCTGTCGGCCGTGTGGAGAACCAAGCCCCGGTTAGTGACTTGGACGAGTGAGCAGTGATTCCTGTGCATCTGATCCATTCTATCTGCAGCGTTTATTACCATTTAGTATCATCAGTGAAACCGTCCTCAACACCGCTACACTGCCCAGCTGATGTGGTGTATGGCGCCTCTCGATCGAGTCTAGGCCGTCTGAACACCGGTGTTATCCCAAATCCAAGCTCCCAAACCATTGGTGTCTGCCTTGATTGATGACGGGTTCTGGCCCTATTTTCTTATAGGGAGAGCCATTGTGAGATTGAAAGGCGTAGACGTTGCAAGATGTCCACATATGTAAATGAGATGTGTGACATGGTTCCCGCATGTAGCACGCTTGCTCGAAAACCAGACAAACTTACCATACTCCGATTGGCAGTGGCACATATGAAAGCCTTCCAAGGTAAAGTAGCGTGATGTAACGTAACAATGTTTTTGATTGGTCGCCTTATTATAATGATAGCCAACCATTACGGCAGTGAGAGCCCATAAGATGGCCGACAAAAGCAAAACACGTGATTGGCTGTTCCTTGTCCGGCTCTCCATCGAGCCTCACTACTTCTCAACTTCTCTGCTGTGGGCACACCATTCTCTGAGCAGTATACTCTCGACACACTTGCACCACCACCAACACTACTTGCCTTGCATCTAGCTGTATATTCATTATCACCATCATTATATATATGCTGTTGCGGCTTATGCAACCACCAGAGCTGCCAACCAAAACCCCTGATGCGGCTCTAATAGCAGACCTCTCAACAAGTCCGAACCAGCTGGCTGCAAGCCGCTTCCCTTGGCAGCTCTGGAGCCCCCTTTCATCAGCAACTTGTCACCATTGTTTTCACCAAAGTGTTCATATGCAAACCTCATCTGTGAGCTGGTGCCAGTGAATAAAGCACATTTTGCATACGCATACCTTGGCCGGAGCATTTGGCGAAGCATTGTTTGTAACGCAGGCCCCATCCCAGGACCTGTTGGAGGTACAGCTTGTCTGCAAACTGTTGATGAAAAGGGTCATGCTCTCTTCTGTCTGCACACCTTCAGCAGTGAGCACCAATTCTGGCTGATCTTTGATTATAACCCGACCCTAACGACGGCATGTTTATATATGCAGTCATTGCTTTAAATGGGTTCCCAATGAAGCCATATATATGTCATGGGGAGTCCTTAATAATATTCTAATTTTTGTAATTATTTAATAGTACCAAGATCTCTGCTAAAACTAGATCAAACTGTAAATGACATAAATGGAGCGGATTCTGCAACAATAAAAAAAAAATTTTAAAAGAAGAAAAAGGCAATAACCCTAACTAATTCACATCTAACCTTCGCTAAATGGTACTTTCAGTTTCCAGCCTGCCATAGATTCTTTATTTCACCCATCATTTATATTATCCCCTTTGAGTTTGAAGCTTACTTACATACAGTACAAAAGGCTGGATACTTCTTTGAGTGAACCAAGAGATCTGCTGGAGCGAAAAGAGCACGTCTGCTATTACCGAGATAATGGGCTCATATAGTGTCCAAGTAAAGATTTTATTGTTTTATTATTTAAACAAACGCAGATATGATGGCTTCATCCCACCTCCCTCTTTCTCTCCCTCCTCCCGTCTCCAACCCCTATGTTCTTGCGTGCCCTGTTCCAGTAGTGCGTTGTATATGTAGGCAGTGCTTCATGCTTGTAGGTTTTAGTTGTCATCCCTTCCTGCATGCTTGCTCACACTAACCGCAGTTGAACACTGCTCTGCTAGCCGCTTTTAAGTTGTTTGGTCATTTGGATTGTGTATATCGCTAGAAGGGCCTAGCTTTGGGATTTTTCAGGTGGTACGCATACTTTTTCAGCGATGGAATAAAACACTGGAATAAAGCGCTATGAAACATATTTTAATATTTAAAAATTGTTAGTTGGAACGCAGCTGCGTACCTGCGTATATATATGGAAGCTAGGCCCCTGCGCTACCTACCACTACACGCCTGGCTGCTGTGTTGCCTCGCCGGTGTTGCGGTTTCCGAGGCACACCAGTTTGCCAGGGACACATCGCTTCTGCGCATGCGTCAAAATCGAACAGCATCGTCACTAACCTTATAAATTTAATATAATGTTTTTGGTAAACATGTTTTTTATATGTGTACCAAGCGATTTGTTTCTAGGTGGTGTCGTTTTAGACATATTTCACTTTTTCTGTATTTTCTGTATGAAGATTGCTCACGACCATTGACAATGCCTTGAGTTTGATGGTATGCCCAGTGCAAAACATTAGTTTTATTCAAAATTAATAGAAATCAAGAACCCTAACCTTATAAATTTAATATAGTCTTTATGGTAAAGATGTTTTCTATATGTGTACCAAGCGATTTGTTTCTAGGTGGTGTAATCTGAGAGATATTTGACTTTTTCTGTATGAAGATTTGCTCACGGCCGTTGACAATGCATTTGAATGGATGTGTCCCTGGCAAACTGGTGTCCCTCGGAAACCACAACACCGGCGATGGAACCCTTGCCTGTTGGAAATCCTGCAGGCAGTTGTTTTGTATAATACTTTAATAGGGATCGCCGACTCGTTTGTGTAAAAACAGGCCTGAATGTCATAATAGGCTACCCATAAAGGAGTAGTAGGCCTGTGACAGTACTCAACTATAATAACAATGTTCTCATCTCATCCCTTAGAACCTTTTGGTGGAAATAAGACTGCAGCCCTACTACTGTTGAAAGAAACAAAATTCGGTTCCTCGTCCAATATTGATTTGAATGTATTTAGATTCTGAAATATTACTGTTAAAATATTAACGGTCTTTATACTGTGTCGAAATTTACTAATTAATACCCAAAGACATACCAATAGCGGTTCTTGCTGAAGGCTTACAACAGCATGTTTTTTGTTTTTTTTACTTTTCATATAAATTGCTTGAAAATTACAATCATTGCTATAGCATCAACACTTCGCCAACTCAACCTTTTGGTTTGCCATTTTGCTGAAAAGACCTGGACTGTTCGAACATCGGGTTAGTCCGAACGAAAGGCTTCCTTTGGAAACTGGCTATTATATTAAGGAGACCCTGCCCCCTCACAGTTCTCCTGTTCCCGGTGTGGCGGTTTCAGCCTGTTCCCGTGCTCAGCCGTGTCCCGTTGCTTCTGCGCATGCGCAGATTTCGCATCAACTCGGGTCACCCGAGCCACTTATTGGTGCATGCGCACATCCTACAAACTCAGGTCGAATAATCGAATACGCTTCTCCGCGCTCGGGTGGACAATTTTTTCTATTTTTTTTAAGAACCGATAAAACTACAGCAAAATAGGATTTAAAGTATTTTATGATGGCCTAGTTTAGCTATAGTTCCATTTCATTAATCTAAGTTATTCTTTTTTTGCACACGGCACGTGTATTTGTCGACTCCACTCGCCGTGTTCTATTTGAAATTCTGACGACTCGGATGACCCGAGTCGCCCGGGTAGTGTTAATCGATTAAGGCCATGCTTATTAGATTCTGACGCATGCGCAGAAGCAAGGTACACGTCTGAGCACGGGAACAGGCTGAAACCGCCACACCGGTTAATGAGACAGACGACATCATGTAAATAACGTCGGAGGAAGTGTATATCGGCTGATGCGAAGAGAGATGCACAGAGAGCATTTAGCTTGGTTCCCGCCACAGTTTCCCTAGCCTGGTTCCCTAGCCTTTCAACGTAAGAGAGCCATCATCATGGGACTGACTGGTACCACAGCCTACTAGTGCTACTCCACATGCGGACAAGCAGCGCGGGGGGTTGAGAGATGGTTACATTGATGATACTGCGAAATAAGGCGTGCATTAAGTCTGCCTGCCTGCTTGCAACTGACCTGCAGCAGTAACTTGTTCTCACTTGTCAAGTCGTGCCAGCAGACGCTTCTCTGCTGGCTACGGGTCAGTGTTCGGCTGGTTCTCCACACGACGTCCACATGACCGACAACAACGGTTTGCTCGTGCTTCTGCTCGCTGAACCGGGGTTAGTGTTCGGCTGGTTCTCCACACGACATCCAAATGACCGACAACGGCGGTTTGCTCGTGCTTCCGCTCGCTGAACCAGGGTCAGTGTTCGGCTGGTTCTCCACACGACGTCCAAATGACCAACAATGGCGGTTTGCTCGTGCTTCTGCTCGCTGAACTGGGGTCAGTGTTCGGCTGGTTCTCCACACGACGTCCAAATGACCAACAACGGCGGATTGCTCGTGCTTCTGCTCGCTAAACCGGTGTCAGTGTTCGGCTGGTTCTCCACACGACGTCCAAATGACCAACAATGGCGGTTTGTTCGTGCTTCTGCTCGCAGAGCGTGTGTCAGAGCCTCACCCCGCCGCACCTCTTGGCCTACCGTAGTTAGAGCTTCTAGTCTCCACTGTGTGAACCTAGCGCTGTGTGCTGCCAACTATTGCTTCAGTAGACATACATTTGATTGTTGTCCTCGCTTTTCTTGTTATCACTTTGTGATCTGAAGGAGAGCGGAAAAAGATAAGCAAAAAAACACACCAAAGAAAGACCCACACGGATTACCTAGGCCAGTTTAATACATGCGTTCATGTGTGCAAGTAAATTGCCTCTGATCTTTTCACCATTACCGAATAAAGTTTCAGAAATGTTGCTCCTTAATTAAGGGCCGTGTTCCGTATATAATATCTATGTATTCTAGGGAACTTATCCATAGCATTACTAAAAGTTGTTGTAGATGGAAAGTCCACCGTGTTAAATGCACATTTTTAATAGAAAGGTATTATTGCACCACAGTTAGATAAAAAAAAAATTAAAAGATTTTAAAAAGCATGGCGACAGATGATTTGGTTGTTACGAATGGCGTCCTCTAGGTGTCTTAGCAGGTTAACTAATGCTCCCTATTGTCACTACCAGGAACTGGGAACACGAGCACAGACGGCTCTTACAAACCATCATTCCTTACTGACCAGGAACTGAAACACCTAATACTTGAGGTATGTACTTTCCCTTCACTCGGCACAAGACATGTGCAATTATACTATATACTATATAGGGGAACAGAACCCAGGTTAGCTCGCGTCTGTATGGTTACCCATGGGCCCTAGCTTGGGATTTTTAGGTGGTACACAGACGTTTTCAGCGATGTAATAAAACGTTATAAGAATCAAACGCGGTGGAATCAAGCACTAAAACAGCTTATCTTTTATTATAAAAAAGTGTATTTGTAATCTCAGTTGGTATGCAGCTGCATACCTTCGTATATGGAAGCTCAGCCCCTGGTTACCCGTCAACATTAGCACAAATCAAAGCGATAATAATAAGCGTCCACTCGAAATAGTCGAAGCCCCATCACAAAATGCATTGAAAAACAGCTTGATAAATTTTGGAATCAGTATCAGTATAGTCAGTCCTCGCCGCATGACCACTATAATTATGACAGGTCATAATAGACAGCCCGAATCTGCTAACAGGCTATTATGCCTAATTATATCAACAGAAGAGGATAAGTATAAGTATCTGATACAGGCATGAGCATTTCCCGCCAATTGGCTGATTTCCGCCAATTAAATGAAAAGGAAAAGAACAAGCAGAAAAAATGAACCAACATTGTTATTAAAATGAACTTCAGATTAGTTTTATTATCATATTCCTTGACATTTTATGCTTTATTATAGCAGTTATGCAAGTATTAAGAACTGATGGAGGGAGTATAAGACTATATATTGAGGAAGTATAAGACTATATATTGAGGGAGCATAAGGCTATATATTGAGGGAGCATAAGACTATATATTGTTGTTAAAATGAAATTTACATTACTTTTATCATATTCCTTTCCATTTATTATAACAATTAAATAAGTATTACCATATTACAAGGACTGCCAGCTGAAGGAGTATAAGACAATAAATTAAATAACAAACTATTAACTATGGTATAGGTGTATTATTTATATTATTGACTTATCATTTATGCAAGATTACAAGAAAACCACTTCTGTGTTCTTAGAGTACTGGTCTATATGCCTACTCTTACCTTATGTCACAGGTGAAGAGTGAAATTTCTCCCTCCTAAGTGGCTACCAAATTGCACCAATTGTGTCCTACTTGTAAAAATATTTCTCCGTTTGGAGGCATACGCCCACAATCAGCTAATTTGTTTTACTTCTCTGCTCATGTCTGCTTATATGAAAATGGCATGCTTACTTTGTTTATATTGAGGGAGCGGGACGTAGTTCAGGTGGTAGAGTGTCCACTTGTGAAGGTGTGGGTCATCCGATCGATCCTGCTCACTGGACCCATTTGCAGTTTGGGCTATTTTCTGTTCCAACCAGTGGTGAACAACTGGTCCATCAAAGGCTGTGGAATGTGCTGTGCTGTCTGTGGAAAAGTGCATATAAAAGACCCCTTGCTGATTATCTTAAAGAGTAGCCTATGTGGTGGAAGCAGCTTTCCTCCAAAGAAATAATGTCAGAATTACCATATGCTCGACGTCCAATAGCCGATGATAAAAATCAATGTGCTCTAGAGGCGTAGTTAAATAAAATGAGTTTTCCTTTCTGTTTATATTGACTATTCTGTCAGGAATGTGCCGCATTGATGCAGTGCTCTTGTGTTGCAGGCTGCTGACGGATTCCTATTTGTAGTACAGTGTGACACAGGGCGTATCATCTATGTGTCTGACTCCGTCACGCCTGTCCTCAATCAGACTCAGGTGAGCTATCCAAATCTCCAGTACACAACCGTGTGTATGCAAATACGGTCCTATTACAAGGTTTGTACGGGTCCTTGAAAACCAGAAAAGTCCTGGAAATTGTCTATGAAGATCCCTGAAAATCCTTGAAAATTGGAAATCGCCGACGTACCCAGTGATGTTTTGTATTTAAATTGATTTTTTGTTGTGGGTTTGTTATCCTACCTCTTGGTTTTTCTGTTAAAACTATATATATGTTTGTTGTTATTTTTCATCCTTATTTACACTTCACATATTATGCAGTGAATTGACTATGAATAGTACTTCCTTTTTTGTGGCCATGAATGCTTAATAAGTGCATCAGTATCTAAGTTAGATGTATGAATTGGTTTGGTTTTGACAAATTTATGCTGCATCGGACTATGCAGCTTTAAATAGGTTGGTGATAGGCTGACAAGAAATGCAGTATTAACATTAATTTACCATTTGAGAGGAGCAATAATTGGTGCTTTCTGTTAAAAAGATGTAAATTGTATTTTTTATCGGGACTGGTTCAGGGATGTATTAAATAGTTTGGTGGTAAGCTGACGAGAAATGCAGTGTTAACATTAATTTACTATTTGAGTAGGACTATGAGCAATAATTGCTGCTTTCTGTCAAAGAGATGTAAAATGTTCAATTGTTGCTTTCAGTCGGACTGGTTCGGTAATGGGCTGTATGAGCTGGTGCACCCTGATGATTTGGAGAAACTACGAGAACAACTGTCCACCTCAGAGTCTCAGAACACGGGACGAATCTTGGATCTCAAAAGTAAGTTCTCGCAATAAGGCCAAAAAAAAAATTTAAATTGGTAATCGTAGTTTTGAAATAAAAATGGGGGTCGGGTGGCCAGTTTTTATTTTGATTTCTGATTTTTGATGCAGACATAATAGGTAGCCAGACGCGATGGCCAAATGAGTTGAGTGCCCGATTCCCGTTCTGGTAGGTCATGGGATTCGAACTCCTGGGTTCGAAACCTACCGAATCAAATCAATGACTTAAAAATTGATACAAAAATTCAATTGCTGCTAGCATGATGCGTTTCTGACAGTTTTTAACAAAAATACCAAATGTTAAAAATTCAGGGTGGATGATTTTTCAGGCACGGGCGGGGACAATCACCAATTTTCTATTTTTGTATTTGGCCTATCTAGACCCCTGTGTCAACCAGTGGTCCACAACTGGTTCATCAGAGACTGTGGTATGTGCTGTTCTGCCTGTTGGAAAGTGCATATAAAAGAACCCTTGCTGCTTATCAGAAAGAGTAGCCTTTGTGGGGGAAGAGGGCTTCCTTCAAGGAAATATGTCAGAATGACCAATAGCCGACGATAAAAATAAATGTGCTCTAGAGGAGTAGTTAAATAAAACTAATTTTTTAATGTAACAAGAAACCCATCCTGATATGACCTTAGGTGTTACCAGGATGTAAAACTCCAACAACCAACCAACTTTATGTATCAATGAGCTGAATTTATATCTCTATTCACACCTTTACTGAGTGATGACAAATAAAATACGCATGATTTTACCTCTTGTTAGCAAATGTTGTCAGCAAAGCAAGTTCTTGAGTTATTGCGTGTGTTTTCCCCCAATAGCCGATGTTTACTTTTTGTGCTGGGGGGTCACTAAACACAAATATTGTTTGTGTATTAATGTTGCATTATGATTTCGTTTATTTCAGCTGGTACCGTGAAAAAAGAGGGACACCAGTGTGAGTAGAAGCCTTTCTTATTGTTCACTATTGTTCACTATTATCTTTTTAGTATTATTAAAATTGTTTATTTCGAAAAGGTATTTCATTTCATGTGAAGTTTACTCGCTTGTCCATTCGGGACTATACGTGAAATTTAACAAATAGCTTCTGGAGTAGACATACGTCCATAGAATTGGCAAATATCTATGTTATAATAATAGTGTTTAGACCAGATGGGATGGCCGAATGAGTTAGAGCATCTTGTCTCCCATGCTGGTAGATCGTGGGGTTGTCGGTTCGAACCCTGGTCGAGTCAAACCAATGACTTTAAAATTTATACTTGTCGCTTCCTGGCCAGGCGCTCGGCATTATTAGGACAGGACAAGGACTGGTGTGCTCAGTGTCAGGATAATGTGACTGAGTGGGATACCAGGTCATGGTGCCAGCAACCTGGTTTCCCAGTGGGACAGCACTATAAAGTCGCCATGAGTGCGCACTGTCACAAGTTGGTACCATCCTGATATGACCTTAGATGTTGCTAGGACGTAAAACAACAACAAACAAACAAATAATAGTGTTTAGACAATCACTATTTACAGCGACTAGTACCGGGCGTGGTAGCCAAATCGGTAGAGCGCAGCCCTCGCTTGCAGAAGGTCGGGAGTTCGGTTCTCGGTCGAATCAAACCAATGACTTTAATATTTATACTTGTCGCTTCCTAGCCTGACTCGGCATTAATAGGATATGGCAAGGACTGGTTAGCTCAGTGTCAGGATAATGTGACTGAGGGCGATATCAGGTCATGGTGCTGGGGGGCCTGATTTCCCAGTGGGGCAGCACTATAAGGTTGCCATGAGTACACACTGTCATAAGTCATTATCTGTCCTGATATGCCCTTAGATGTTGCCAGGACGTAAAACTGCAGAAAAAACCAGCAACTAGTAGATGATAAAATGTACAAAACATCAATTCAAAATAGGTTCAGACCTGGATAGAACAAGAATGCTAACATCTATTATTATATTGCACTCATGCTGACAGTTCAGGTCAGGTCAGTCTTCTTTTTTTCCCTGCTAATACATTTCAAAGAAGTAATTACATTTTTTGTTAACAATGACACCAATTCAGAACACTAAATTAAATATGCTAATGTTAATTAGATGCCAAGAACTCATGTGCCGGCTACATATTTTTTAATATAGTAGCATCACCATTTGATTGCTGCATACCATATAAAGAATATGTGCAAATGAGCTCCATGAGTATTTGTGTGAACCGTCGCTGTGGTGAAATGTGAGCACTGTGGCGGGATGGACGTTGCCTTGCAGACCGAATGAGTTGAGCGCCCGTCTCCCGTTTTGGTAGATCGTAGGAGTCGAACTTACAGGTTTGAACCCTGGTCGAGTCAACCCAATGACTTAAAAATTGATAAGTGTCACGACCTAGCTTGGCACTTGGCATTATTAGGATAGGGCAAGGACTGGTTGGCTCAGTGTCAGGATCATGTGACTGAGTGGGATAACAGGTCATGGTGCTGGTGACTTGGTCTCCCAGTGGGGCGGCACTATAAAGTCACCATGAGTGCATACTGTCACAAGTCGGTACCCGTCCTGATATGACCTTAGATTTTGCCAGAACATAAAACTCCAACAACCAACCAACCAACTGTTTGTTGCCTTGCAGCCTCGATGAGATTGTGCATGGGGTCGCGGCGTGGCTTCATCTGTAGGATGAAGATTGGGAACATGCCGGTTGACCCCATGACCTCGAGCCACACGGTTCGCATTAGACAGCGAAACACATTGGGTCCGTCATCGGATGGTCAGCAGTACGCGGTGGTGCACGTGACCGGTTACATTAAGAACTGGCCCCCTTCGGGTATGAGTGAGTCTGAGTTGAATTCATATTAACCCCATACCTTTCGCTTTGTGTGAGCTGACTTTGTACTCTGTACCTTTCGCTTTGTGTGAGCTGACTTTGTACCTTTCACTTTGTGTGAGCTGACTTTGTACTCTGTACCTTTCACTTTGTGTGAGCTGACTTTGTACTAAATCAGTACCTTTCGCTTTGTGTGAGCTGACTTTGTACTCTGTACCTTTCGCTTTGTGTGAGCTGACTTTGTACCTTTCACTTTGTGTGAGCTGACTTTGTACTCTGTACCTTTCACTTTGTGTGAGCTGACTTTGTACTCTGTACCTTTCACTTTGTGTGAGCTGACTTTGTACCTTTCACTTTGTGTGAGCTGACTTTGTACTCTGTACCTTTCACTTTGTGTGAGCTGACTTTGTACTAACTCAGTACCTTTCACTTTGTGTGAGCTGACTTTGTACTCTGTACCTTTCACTTTGTGTGAGCTGACTTTGTACTCTGTACCTTTCACTTTGTGTGAGCTGACTTTGTACTCTGTACCTTTCACTTTGTGTGAGCTGACTTTGTACTAACTCAGTACCTTTCGCTTTGTGTGAGCTGACTTTGTACTAACTCAGTACCTTTCGCTTTGTGTGCACTGACTTTGTACTAACTTGGTACCTTTCACTTTGTGTGATCTGACTTTGTACTCGGTACCTTTCACTTTGTGTGAGGTGAATGTGTACTAACTCAGTACCTTTCACTCTGTGTGAGCTGACTTTGTACTAACTCGGTACCTTTCACTTTATGTGAGCTGACTTTCACTTTGTGTGAGCTGAATTTGTACTAACTCCGTATCTTTCACTTTGCGTGAGCTGAATTTGGACTAACTTAGTCCAAATTCAGCTCACAAGAAGTATAATGTACTAATTCAGTACCTTTCACTTTGTGTGAGCTGACTTTGTACTCAGTACCTTTCACTCTGTGTGAGCTGACTTTGTACTAACTCGGTACCTTTCACTTTATGTGAGCTGACTTTCACTTTGTTTGAGCTGAATTTGTACTAACTCAGTATCTTTCACTTTGCGTGAGCTGAATTTGGACTAACTCAGTCCAAATTCAGCTCACAAGAAGTATAATGTACTACTTCAGTACCTTTCACTCTGTGTGAGCTGACTTTGTACTAACTCGGTACCTTTCACTTTGTGTGAGCTGACGTTTTACTAACTCGGTATCTTTCACAAGAAGTATAATGTACTAATTCAGTACCTTTCACTTCGCTTGCTCACTTTGTATATGCAAAGTAATTAACGTCCTAACCGATTAGCTTAATATAAAACTATGGAAAGATGGGTTTTTTTTTTCTCTTTCGGTCATCTCTTTTTTGGGTTAATTTTTTTGTAAACCATATTAAAAACATAACCAGGAATGCTACATTAATAGGGAATGTTCAATTTCACTTATTGTATTCATTAATCCATATTTATGTGCTTGTAGATGGTTACTATGCACTTTCTATTGTGATAAACTATTTGATACGGCAAAGTGTACATTAAGGGGGGGGGGGGTGAAAGGGGATGCAATTTTAGATGAAGTAATTGTTTGCACTTGTAAAGGCCCTGTCACATTACGGCGTATGGTGGGAGCGTATGGCGGCGTAGCGGCATTACGTCGGCATACGCCGCATACGCTACTCATACGCTACTCATACGCTACTCATACGCGACTCATACGCCCCCAGTGCCGCAACATGCCGGCGTATGTGAAGCGTATGAGGCATACGCCGCCATACGCTTTCATAAATTCGTCCGTCCAATTTTTTTTGTGCATGCTCAAAAAAACACGACCTATGAGGGCGTATGGCCCATAATGTCAAAAAATGTCACAGCACGCTCCCATACGCTCCCATACGCTCCTCATACGCTCCTCGTACGCTCCTCATAGGTCCCCCATACGCTCAAACACACCCGAAAGTGGCACCAGCACGGCGTACGTAGGTTTTCAATACGCTCCCGCCATACGCCGTAATGTGACAGCCCCTTAAATAAATAAATACATGTTTAGTAATGTGCACTCACCAAATACGTTACAATGACGTCTATTTAAAGTTATGCTACGATGATTGCAGTAAATTGTTGGTAGAAGTTGTGCATTTTAGCTGACGTGAGTGTTTTATGCCGTGGTTGACTGCCAACAGGTGTGCAAATAGAGCGGGCCGATTCAGATGAACCACACGGGAGCAGCCACTGCTGTCTTGTCGCCATTGGACGTCTCCAGGTGACTTCCACCCCAAACTGCACCGACCTTAACGGACCCAATAACACAACCGAGTTCATCTCACGACACTCGGCTGATGGAAAGTTCACCTTCGTTGATCAGAGGTAGTGAAGTTTGCATCTCATGGCTATAAGCGCGTTGCTAGGTTGGACTGCGGATGCGCGCGCGCGTGCACCACATTGGGGCTTTATGGGGGACTACATTAGCAAGTTAGGCGTTCTCGATATTTATGGAACCAGACGGGATGGCCGAATGAGGTATAGCGTCCGTCTCCCGTGTTGGTAGACTGTGGGATTGTGGGTTCGAACCCTGGTCGCGTCAAACCAATGACTTAAAAATTGATACTTGTCGCTTCCAAGCCAGGCGCTCGGCATTATTAGGATAGGGCAAGGACTGGTCGGCTCAGTGTCAGGATAATGTGACTGAGTGGTCATGGTGCTGGCAGCCTGGTCTCCCAGTGGGGCAGCACTATAAAAGTTGCCTTGAGTTCACACTGTTATAAGTCAGTACCCGTCCTGATATGACCTTAGCCGTTGCTAGGACGTAAAGCAACAACAAACAAACAATATTTATGAACTGAAATTTACTCCCAATAGCGGATGTTTTGTACTGGGGGTCGTTAAACAAAACTAAAATTATGTATATGAAAGAAACTGTTATGCACACATAAACACATTAATTAAATTAAAACAATTGAGGAAGGGAACAGGGACGAAGAAACCAACTTTCGATTCGGTGGAAGTAAATCTGAGTAGGTATGACTTTTTGCAAATTTCTACAATTTTCCCTCTTTTAAATAAAGCAGATGGCACTATGGGCACTAACAGATCTAATTACCCGTATGATTTTGCGTGCTTTGTACACATTTTAAAGCCGGAGTACGCCAAAATGGAGAGCGGCAGTCAAGTAATGAAAGCAGTCTTTGTCGCATCGCGACCGACAGCATGATGATGATGATGATGATGATGATGACACCAATATGAAAAATAAATATTTTGTATGCAAAGAAAAACAACAATTTGGAAAGTACCCTTTTTTCTCTTTCTTTAAATTTTTCTTTTTTTTTAAGTACACAATTCCCAAATAGGAAATTTGGGGTATACAGGTCTGCACTAAGGCTTTTTGCACTGCCTGATAATCGCGGAAATTTGACGGGAAGTCCTATTTGCACTGTAGTTTTTATAAGACACTTGAGGTATATGCCTGTGCACTATTCTCAATTTCTGTGACCGGGTGGCCTAATCGGTAGACCGCGGGCCTCGCGTGCGGAAGGTCGGGTGTTCAATTCCCGGTCGAGTCAAACCAATGACCTTAAAACTTATATTTGTCGCTTCCTAGCCAGGCACTCTCCATAAGTAGGATAGGGCAAGGACTGGTTGGCTCAGTGTCAGGATAATGTGACTAAGTATGATATTGGGTCATGGGGCCGGCGGCCTGATTTCCCAGTGGGGCAGCACTATAAAGTCATCATGAGTGCACACTGTTACAAGTCAGTACCTGTCCTGATATGACCTTAGATGTTGCCAGGACGTAAAGCTCCAACAACCAACCATCCATGATTGTGTTGTTGCTGTCACTTACCGACACCTTGTGTGTGCTGCAGGGTGACCGCTGTTCTCGGCTACCAACCACAGGAGCTGCTCAGTAAGTTGGCCTACCACTTCTACCACCCAGACGACCAAGCACACATGAAGGACAGCTTTGAGCAAGGTGAGTGGTGCGCACGCGCCCAGTCAGCCAGTGTTGCAGTTTCTGCGGCACACCAGTTTGCCAGGGACACATCGCTTCTGCGCATGCGTCAAAAGCGAACAGCATCGTCACTAACCTTATAAATTTAATATAATGTTTTTGGAAAAGATGTTTTCTATATGTGTACCAAGCGATTTGTTTCTAGGTGGTGTCGTTTTAGAGATATTTCGCTTTTTCTGTATTTTCTGTATGAAGATTGCTCACGACCATTGACAATGCCTTGAGTTTGATGGTACGCCCAGTGCAAACCATTAGTTTTATTCAAAATTAATAGAAATCAAAAACCCTAACCGTATAAATTTAATATAATCTTTATGGTAAAGATGTTTTCTATATGTGTACTAAGCGATTTGTTTCTAGGTGGTGTAATTTGAGAGATATTTGACTTTTTCTGTATGAAGATTTGCTCACGGCCGTTGACAATGCATTTCAAATCGAACACCGCGAGTAGAGTCGAGAAATACACGTGCCGTGTGCAAAACGACCCGACCCCAGTAACCCACGTCTTTGCTGGGGTTGGCTAGGAGCGATGACGTCACATTTGTGCTGGTACCGACCTGTAGCAGTACAAGTCAATGGGTTCAAAAAATATTAAAAATTCAGATTAATGAAATGGAAATATAACTAAACTATCCAATCCAAAAATTACTTTAAATCCTATTTTGCTGTAGTTATATCAGTTGTTTTTTTAATAATTGTATTAAGCCACCATTTTTTCCACCCCGAGCGTGTTGGAAAGTGTCCGATTATGCAACCCAAGTCTGTAGAATGTGCGCATGCGCCAAAAAGTGGCTCGGGTGACCCGAGTTGATTAATTGAATACGCCCATGGTGACACTCTTCACTGTGTGTAGTACTGCAGACTGGTCTTTCTATTTCTTTCTCTTTCACTCTTTGTCCCTCTTTCTGTGTGTGTGTGTGTCTCTCTTTCTCTCTCTCTCCCTCTCTGTCCCCTCCCTCTCTCTCCCACTCTCTCTCTCCCTCTCTCTTCCTCTCCCTCTCTCTCCCTGTCTCTCTCCGTCTCTCTCTCCCTCTCTCTCTCGCTCTCTCTCTCTCTCTCTTTCTGTCCCTGTCTCTGTCTCCGTATAGACAGAGACAGAATTTGTATAGTCAGTAAACTGTCAGTTATTTATGGTGTTCTGTTGTGACTCCGGTGTGGGAGATCGGGAGTTCAATTCCCGGTCGAGTCAAACCAATGACTTTAAAAATGATACGTGTCACTTCCTAGCCTGGCGCTCAGTATTAATAGGATAGGTCAAGGGCTGGTTAGCTCAAGATACTGTGACTGAGTGGGATATTGGGTCATGGTGCTGGTGGCATGATTTCCCAGTGGGGCAGCATTATAAAGTCGTCATGAATGCGCACTGTCACAAGTCAGTACCTGTCCTGATATGACCTTACATGTTGCCAGGATGTAAAACTCCCTGTGCCAAACCCTAAAAACTTACTAAATTGAAACTGACAGTCACCTTGCCTGGTGCTATGGCATTACTAGAACAGAGCAAGGAGCAATGGAATGGGGAAGACCAATATTTTGCAACTGACATTTTCTAATTTGATAACCCAGTATTTTAAAGGGGGTGACTTTTTTTTTTCTCGAAAACTAATAATGTATTTACAGTTAAATTGATAACATCAGGAACACAAACACTCGGCATTGATATCACGAAACTGGTGCGTTCTTTTCAGTGTTGAAACTGAAGGGCCAGGTGATGTCAATAATGTACCGTTTCCGGGCCAAGAACCGGGAGTGGGTGTGGCTCCGATCATCGAGTTTCAGTTTCCAGAACCCCTACACAGATGAAGTGGAATACATCGTGTCCACCAACTCATCTGCCAAGTAAGCGCCAGCAAATTTATTGTACATTTCTGTGTTCTATCGTGTGTACTTGAAATATAAATATTTAAATATTTAATCAGTATATAACCCACTCAATATCCGATGTTTATTGTTTGTGCTGGGGAGTCGCTAAGCGAGCAAATAAACAAATGGCAAATACTTCAACTACTCAGCATCTGTACGGGGCCTGGAAAGTCTTGAAAAGTCTTGAACTTTGTTTGCCCCATTTCAAGGCCTTGAAAAGCATTGAATTTAACTTCTTTTCTTTTATTTAAATTTTTTTTTTTTTTATTGAGGCTGTATTTATACTGTCCATAGCATATAAGCCCGGGTACCCAGGCTTGTTTTCAATGCTGGCCAGTTGTAGTGTTGGTGTTATCTTATTTGGGGTAATTAGTCTTGAAAAGCCTTGAATTCCATTAAACTGTCCCCACTGATCTAAATTAGTCTGAAATCGCCATTCGCCATTGTTGTTTTTTTCCTAAAATCCAAATGAAAATAGTCTTGAATTCCTATTAAAAACAGCCTTGAGAAGCCTTGAATTCAATATCTTCACATGTGTACGGACCTTGACTTTATGTAAGGTAAGGTAGTTAGTTAGTGGTGGTAGTCTGCAATATTGAACTAAAGTACATCGACTTTGACCTACCACCATGCATGTTAACCAGAGGTTTAAATTTCTGGGTGTTTTTTAAGGTGGGTTTTTTTTGGGGGTGGGGGGGGGGTCAATTCCGCTTCTTTTGGCTGTCATTTGGGTCGTTTTTTCGGAGTGGAAAACCAAGGAGAATTATTTTTATGTTTGTGGTGGGAGTGGGGGGGGTGGGGGTGGGGGGTCCCTCCAGTCATTCCCACAAAGGATTTGGCTGATGAGAATGAATAAATAAACTGTTAATGGTTTTTCCTTTAAATTTCCATTATTATCCCTGATGTACTACTGCTCATATAAGCGCATGTTTGACTGTAACAAATCGCGGTATTTTCCCACTAAGTTCTATAAAAAGATGTGAAGGAATCGAGTTACCCATTTCATTTCATGCAGCGCTCAACATAAATAGGATAGGTCAAGGACTGGTTAGCTCCGTGTCAGGATAATGTGACTGAGTGGGATATTGGGTCATGGTGCTGGAGGCCTGATTTCCCAGTGGGGAAGCACTATAAAGTCACCATGAGTGTGCACTGTCACAAGTCGGTACCTGTCCTGATGACTTTAGATGTTGCCAGGACGTAAAACCCCAACAACTAACCAATCATGTCATGCAAGGTGGCCCCTGACCTTGATTAATAGCTTTGATCAGTTAGTCAGGTCGGCAATCAACAGAAATCACGTGAAGTAGGTTAAGCCATTGTTCGAGAAGTAAATCAGAGGACTTACCGTTTGACCTTTGCTATTTTTCTTTTTTAAACATTAAAAAAAACAAAAGAAAATATATTGTACATTGTCCAAAAAATAACGGTTTATATTTGGAATAAACTGCCAGCTGCGACACGAAATGCAAAAAAACATATCCGTGTTTAAGAAACTACTAAAAGAATAATGTAACCTAGAAAAACAGATGATGTTTAAAAGGATTAAAACAAAGTATTGTGAAAGCTGGATGTTTGCAATCTACAAACAGTTACAAGCCATAAACAAGAAGCAAGAAAACGTAAATTATTACTAAAACAGAATTCTAATGATTTGAATCAAATTGGATTAGTGATGCTCAGCTGTGAAAACAAGTGTTAACACACTTATCCGTTCTGAACAGGGTAAATAAACTCATCACCAAAAAAATATATATATTTCGATTTTAAGTATTAAATCCTTGAGTTAGGTGTATCCTAAATCCATTTCAGCTTGTCACAATATAAAGCGATTAAGCCACTAGATGTCATGTAATATTAGCCGATATAGCACGCGTGGTCTAGTACTGCTTATGTGGGAAAAGCCTAGTGTTAAAATGTCTCAAAATGAATAACGGTTTACACAAATATATACAGTATAACCCCGTTAAACCAAACTTGAAGGGGCCCTAGAAATTTGTTTGGATTAACCGATCATTGGTTTAACCGAGCTTTGGCTTCGACTTTGACTTGGCTTTGGCAAAAACATGGGTGCATTATGCATGTAATATACACTGTATGTGGATACTTCGATTATTGTTTTTTATGTATAAACAGTATAACCCCGTTAAACCAAGCTTGGTTAACCCAAATGATCGGTTAATCCAAACGTTTTTCGGCGGCCCGACAAAATACTGCCATTTATCGTATAAAAAAGTTGGTGGGGTCTCAGATGACCTTATAACCACAAGAAAGTTTGGTTTAACCTACTGGAAGTGGCCTGGGGACTGACAGTTTTGTTTGGATTAACCGACTTTGGTTTCACCAACTTTTTTATATGATAAATGGTAGTATTTTGCCGGGCCGCCGAAAAAAGTTTGGATTAACCAATCGTTTGGTTTAACCGAGCTTGGTTTAATGGGCTTATACTGTATGTAGTCAAATGAACCAATTGGTTATATACAAAGTTGTAGTTTGATAGGATTAGTATACTTCTTTTTTTTTCCCTTTTCTTTTCCTTTTTTTTTTTTTTAATAGACTCATTTTTCTACACAATTGTACTTGCCCTTCTTATTGGTGGAGATGTTGCCAGGATTTAAAACTACAATAACCCACCAATTTTATTAGTGGAAGTTAACTGTTGTAGCAATTTCAACAACAATGCAATGGCTTATATTATTTATTAATTGTCTAGATGAGATGTCTGAATGAGTTGATCGTCCGTCTTCGGTTTTGGGAGATCGGGGGATCCGA
This sequence comes from Branchipolynoe longqiensis, assembly GCA_030323885.1. Taxonomy (NCBI): domain Eukaryota; kingdom Metazoa; phylum Annelida; class Polychaeta; order Phyllodocida; family Polynoidae; genus Branchipolynoe; species Branchipolynoe longqiensis. The sequence goes on from CM059188.1 coordinate 112,697,841, forward strand.
ACCCATGGGTTCGTGGGTTCGAACCCTGGTTGAGTCAAACCAATGACTTAAATTGATACTTGTCGCTTCCTGGCCAGGCGCTCAGTATTATTAGGATAGGGCAAGGACTTGTTGGCTCAGTGTCAGGATAATGTGACGAGTAGGATATCAGGTCATGGTGCTGGTGGCCTGGTCTCCCAGTGGGGCAGCACTATAAAGTTACCATGAGTGTGCACTGTCAGAAGTCGGTACCCATCCTGATATGACCTTAGATGTTGCCAGGACGTAAAACAACCAACCAACTAGCCTGCACAGTTGCCACCCTCTGAGTATACCGCACAACTTTGATTAGTGTTTTTTTGGTGAGAAGGGCGGTATTACTTACACAACTTGAGTAACAATGGACGTTTGACCTAGTTTCCGGATGAGTGCGCACGCGCATCATTATGCACAAGGTTGCAGCACAAAAGCCTTGCACACTCTTGACAGGCGTAAGCGCGTGGCGTCACAAGTTTTTGTGTGTGGATTTTGAGCATAAAGAGGGGGGGGGGGGTGACATTTAATATCGTAAATGATAACCAAATGGGAAAAATAGTTTTACAACCTAGTTGGGACAACTTTCGAAAGAATAACTGACCTAGTTTCAGGGGGTGGATTGAATGGTTTCACCAGTTTGACAGACGATCACATTCACCTTAGCACAAACTAAGCGAAAAGTGACTCAAAAGGGGGATGGACTCTGTCTGATTGTACAGACATATGCAATCTGTCTTCGGTGATGTGAGAAGGTGTTTGCGCAAAGGCTGCCGGTTACCATTGTCACCGTTTTCTGGCACTCAAAAGGTTAATGGAGACGGCATCTACTCTCACTCTGATTGCCTTGATAATATTGTAAGGTCCCCATCTCGTAAAACAACCCCTGGTGGCCGTTTGGTAACAAATAGCCGGATGTAGGTTTCAAATCTTTATAAAGAAACCATCAGAGTTATGACTGACGATAGTCATCGGTTAATAATATTTTTTTTTAAGTAAAGCTTGTTTTATTTAACCCCGCCTTTAGAGCACATTGATTTTGTATCATCGTGTAAAGTGCGACGGCCGGCTGCTGTGGTTGTGTAGGTAGGTTAAATAGGAAATCACTACAGGCAAGTATAGAGAAGGAAGGCAAGAGATAGAGTGTGCAGAAGGAACCAGAAGGAGCTTGCTTAGTTTATTATATATATAGCTTTTAGAATCCAAGATGGCAGTGGTCACATGGGTTGATCCACCAATCAGAGTTCAATCTGTTGTATCCAAGGCCTTGTCATGCTGGCTACAGTGCCTTGTGGTGGCCAGTGATCCATAAATAACACCATGGGGGGAGGGGGTATGTGAGGTGACTCCTCCAAAGACTATCTAAGAAGTGACACTCCTCCTCTGTACTATTTTACTATACAATTTCTATACCTAATGAGTAATAGTTTACCAACTCCACATATCCCTCATATGCCTTTGGATTTTATATCACCATTTACCATTATGTAGACAAGTTGCAATTTATTATAGTAGTTTCACATATATCCTCATATGCCATAATATCGGAAAATTTTACAATCGGCTATTGGACGTCAAGCATATGGTCATTGTGACATTCTTTGGAGGACACCCACTGCCGCTACATAGACTACTCTTTCCCATAAGCAGCAAGGGGTCTTTTATATGCACTTTCCCACAGACAGGACAGCCCATACCATAGCCTTTGATGAACCACTTGTGGACCAGCGGTTGGAACAGAAAATATCCCAAACTGCAAATGGGTCCACTGAGCAGGATCTATAGGATGACCTAATCCTTCACAGGTGGACACACTACCGTCTGAGCCACTTCCCATTCCCTCGTTAATAATAGTGAATGAAATAGGAGTAGAGTTTACTTTGGTTACTAGATCCCTAATGTTTAATTAGAGAAATGGTTTGGTTTCTCACTAAGAGGGTTATCCAACGTTATCAACATTTTCACAGTCATACAAAGCGTATGACAGGAGGAGGTGGGTGTTAGTCAAGGATGACTTTTATCGTTTAATAAAATGTTGATTTTTTTGGGGCGTATTTTGTGTTCTGTAGTTAAATATTGATGTGTACTACTTTGGAAGGGGGAGGGTCTGCAAAAGTACTACGCTTTCTTTGTATGACCATGAAAATGTCTAAAACTTTGATGGCCCCTAAGTCATGAAACGTTTTCAACAATTAAAGTTGTCTAGCATACCTGAATTGTCAATAATCCAAACGGGAAATGACAACTTAGCGATGCAAAATGGAGGGCTTGTACGGACAGGGCCTGGAAAGTCTTGAAAAAAACTTCATTTGCCCCATTTCAAGGCCTTGAAAAGCTTTGAATTGAACCTATTTTGGGTAATTAGTCTTGAAAAGCCTTGAATTCTATTAACCTGTCCCCACTGATCTAAATTAGTCCAAAATCACCTGTCGACATTGTTTTTTTTCCTTGGAATCCAAATATAAATAGACTTGTATTCCTATCAAAATCAGACTTGAAAAGCCTTGAATTCCATATCTTCACATGTGTACGGTCCTGAAACTGTGTGTTACGTTCATTGAACATAACACACAAAAGCGCGATTAGAAGTGTGTGTGTGTGTGTGTGTGTCCATGTGTGTGTGTGTCCGTGTCCGTCACATGTCTGTTTTCCCAGAAGGAACCATTGCAGTATTCATGTTGACTGGTTTATGTGATTGCCTTGTTTAATCAGAATAAATTGAGCAGTAGGCCATGGGGGAGTGGTGAAAGGGGTGAGTTGTCCCAGCCCTCCCCCCTAAGAAAAAGTCCCAGTATGTAACCTCCCTGAAATGGCTGGAAATGGCATTTCAGAGCCTCTAGATTGACTTTAGATGTTGCCAGGACGTAAAACTCCAACAACCAACAAATCCCAGTGGGGCAGCACTATAAAGTAACCATTCGTGTGCACTGTCACAAGTCGGTGCCCGTCCAGATATGACCTTAGATGTTTCCCCTGACGTAAAATTCCAGCAACCAACCAACCAACCAACCAACCAACCAGACGGGGTGGCTGTCTCCTGTTTTGGGAGATCGGGAGATCGAAACCCATGAGTTTGTGGGTTTGAATCATGACTTAAAAATTTATACTTGTCGCTTCCTAGCTTGGCGCTTGGCATTATTAGGATAGGGCAAGGACTGGTTGGCAGGATAATGTGACTGAGTGGGATATCAGGTCATGGTGCTGGCGGCCTGGTTTCCCAGTGGAGCAGCACTATAAAGTCAGCATGAGTGCGCACTGTCACAAGTTGGTACCTGTCTTGATATGACCTTAGATGTTGCTAGGATGTAAAACAACAACAAACAAACCAACCAACCAATTTTCTTGCAGGCAACAAAGTAGCGCCGGTGCGCAGGGTGCGACGGACACGGCGGCCGACCAGACGCCGAACATTAGCTACGGGCCGCGCGCAGACAGCTCGATTGGCGGCATCCTGCAGAAATCCGAGTATGAGCGCTACCCCAGCGAGATGTACCGGTCAGGCATGATGACCGGCCAAGGACTCTCAAGTAGGTCATCATTTCACCGCTCTGTGTATTGTCCTACAAGTCTGTTACGTGCAATCAGTGTTACAAGCAGTGTTACACACCCGAGTATGAGCGCTACCCCAGCGAGATGTACCGGTCGGGCATGATTACCGGCCAAGGACTCTCAAGTAGGTCACCACTTCACCGCTCTGTGTATTTTCCTATAAGTCTGTTACGTGCAATCAGTGTTGCAACCAGTGTTACAACCAGTGTTACAAACCCGAGTATGAATGCTACCCCAGCGAGATGTACCGGTCAGGCATGATGACCGGCCAAGGACTCTCAAGTAGGTCACCACTTCACCGCTCTGTGTATTGTCCTACAAGTCTGTTATGTGCAATCAGTGTTACAACTAGTGTTACAAACCTGAGTATGAGCGCTACCCCAGCGAGATGTACCGGTCAGGCATGATTACCGGTCAAGGACTCAAGTAGGTCACCACTTCACCGCTCTGTGTATTGTCCTACTGATGGTTCGAAAGACCAAAACCGGGTAGCTGCTGCGGCAGTCTGCCGACGGGAAAAATTTGGTGTACGTTTGCCTGATCAGAGCTCGATTTTCACTGCAGAAGCCCGAGTACTCCTTCTCGCGTTGGAGCGTATCGAGTTATCCAACCACACTAACTATATTATTACAGTGATTCGTTCTCGTGCTCCTGGCTGTTGCTGGACTGAAAACGAATCACCCTATTCTAGCAACGGTCATTTATAAAATGAACCAACTGACAACGGATGGGTATGACATCCACCTGTGCTGGGTGCCTGGCCATGCCGGCATACAAGGAAACGAACGAGCTGATCGGGCTGCGAAGAAGGCCCTGAACTGTGATCTTGAACCGTGTCTGATCCCTCACTCTGATCTGAAACCACTAATAGCCACCCACATAAAATCCAAATGGCAACATGAGTGGGATGAAAACATTAATAAACTTAAAGAAATTGAACCATCTGTGGGAAAGCCACCACAGACTCATGCGGGAGGTCGGCGGGACCAAGTGGTCCTTAGCCGCTGCCGTATTGGCCACTCGTGGCTTACACATGCTTTTCTGCTCATGGGGGAACCTCCCCCTGAATGTATTGGGTGTCAGTCCCCGCTGACACTCAAACACATTTGACTAAGTTGCGTTGATTTTTTGGCCCTGCGCCAACAGTTCTACACTGCAGACAGTATGCATGACCTTTTTACTAAGGTAAAACAGGAAAACATTTTAGCCTTTTTGAGGGCAGCTGGACTGTACCACCTCATATAGTTTACTAAATAGATTCTATCAATTATTAATAAAACTTTTCTTTTTCTATGGGAATTTGTTTCCCTTGACCACAAATATATGATTGTGAGCTTTCTAATTTAATGAGTGTCTATTGGCACATAATTGATTGTCTGCTTTTACATGTAAAAGCGATGGTTTGAACAAAAAACAAACATTTCTCGCCGTGAATATGGCCTATGCTGCCGACACGGCGTAAAGCAACCACCAATCAATCAATCAATCAGGTTCTACTAAATTCACTTCAGCTTAAGCAGTAACATATTCTACTAAATTGACTTCAGATTAAGCAGTAACAGATTCTACTAAATTGACTTCAGCTTGAGCAGTAACACATTCTACTAAATTGACTTCAGTTTAAGCAGGACCAGGTTCTACTAAATTGACTTCAGCCTAAGCAGGAACATATTCTACTAAATTGACTTCAGCTTAAGCAGTAACATATTCTACTAAATTGACTTTGGCTTAAGCAGTAACACATTCTACAAAATTGACTTCCGCTTAAGCAGTAACAGGTTCTACTAAAGTCAGCTTAAGCAGTAACATATTCTACTAAATTGACTTCTAACAGTTCTATGCAGCAAGCAGTGCTTAATCTATGCACAAGTATCAGTTGGATATCTAGGTTAGTGTTTTGCTTTTGAAAGTTGATGGTTTTATCGGACTATACAGCTTTAACGCTTACTAGTGTGAATCTGAGGCTAGGGTGGTTAGGTTTTCATTTGTCCCACTCTGTATGTGATATGTGTTAGGGTTGTGGGAGGTGGTATCTGAACCATAATTACTACCGCCCTCCATGTGTGTTCAAGAGTGTGTAGATTTGTTATGTGGTTTCCCCCCCCCCCCACCCCGACCCCCCCCCCCCAGTCGTTAATGCTGACGTGGTGATGCTACCTGACGACTGTGTCTAACTGATGACTGTGTCTATCTGAAATCCGTGTCTAACTAATGCCTGTGTCTAACTAATGCCTGTGTCTAACTAACGCCTGTGTCTAACTAACGCCTGTGTCTAACTAACGCCTGTGTCTAACTAACGCCTGTGCGACTCTCTCTCTGCAGCATCCCAGGACCTGTACAAGTACCCGGGCGGCACGTCTACCATCCAGTACACGACGACCGCAGGGTCCAACCTGAACGTGTCGATGCCGGGCATCGCACAGTCCAACAACCTGGGCACACTGGCCCGGGGCACCTCGCCCTCACAGCCGGCCGCCTGGTCCGGCTCCTACCGGCCTCAGGTAAGTCGGCTGCCGGCAGAGCGCTTAATGCTGCATAGTCCCATAAATGCATAACATTTTCGAAACGTGGCGTTCTCTGTGGCAGAGTGGTTAGAGTGTCTGACTTTTTTCTAGGTCAGACTCCTAATCTGAGGGTCGGAGGTTCGATTCCCCGTGACCCCAGCTCTGACAATTTGGATTTCCACCGTTGTGTATAACTTACAGCGTCATCAAAGGCTGGTTGCTCTCATACCATGTCTATGTGGTGTGGGAGGTTAAAAATCCCTTGGGTCTGTAAAAGTGTAGGCTCGGGCTTTCTATCGACCAGCAGTGGAATGAGGAAGACCAGTCGTCTATGACTGAAATTTCCCCTGCTTAAACAACTAATGGACCAAAAAAAACTAAACAAAAAAAACACTGACCTAGATTTGATTCTCCGTATCTAACTTAACGATGCATTTATTAAGCATTTGTTGCCACGTAGAAGGGGGGTACGAAGTCAGAAAGCTATGGTGTCTGTTTTGGCATGCTTGCCAAAATTAACTGGGCGTGTTTGCACTTCGAATATCTCAAAAGTTAGTCATTTAAAATAAACGTTACTTCAAATTGATGTCAGATAGATTACGATGACCAACCTAATATATTTATCTCAGAAAATGACAAAAACTGAAAACCATCGGACTATACACCTTTAACGATGGTCTTGAAATTGTGTTTTTTTTCTTGAAGATTTATACTGCCTATTATGGATAAGCCTGAATAGACTTGTTTTCACCATTAGACAGTTTGTCGATAGGAAGCCCGAGCCTACACTTTTACCGACCCAAGGGATTTTTAACCTCCCACACCACATAGACATGGTATGAGAGCAACTGGCCTTTGGTGACGCTGTAAGTTATCCACAGCGGTGGAAATCCAAATTGGCAGAGGTGGGGGGCACGGGGAATCGAACCACCGACCTTCAGATTAGGAGTCTGACCTAGAAAAAAGTCAGACACTCTAACCACTCCGCCACAGAGAACACCACAAATTACATTTCCAAAAACCAAGCATTTACGTTTGTAATGCATGTATACCTACGTATTTAACTAAGATGATTATACACTCATTTGGTGCCACATAGAAGGAATATTAGTCTCATTTTCCATTTTTTTCTTGAAAAGTCTTTTACTTTAGATTTTATTTATCGTATACCACATGTGATTTTACCACAGTTGTATGCTCTTTTGGCATTCATTTCTGCTCTATTTTACCTGTTTGAAATGTAATTCTTTACTCAGATATATTTAACAAATGTATGACCTCCCCGCCCCCACCCCTATCACCTCCCAATAGCTGATGTTTACTTTTTGTGCTGGGGGAGGGGTCGTTAAACAAACAACAAAACAAAAAGAAGGAATATTCCATCGAGCTTCATACAATGCTGTAGTTGTATTCTGAAAGTGACACATTTTGATGTGCATGCCAAAATTAACTTGGCATGTTTTTTTCACTTTAGATATCTCCAAGGATTAGCCATTAAAAAATGTAACGTATATTATAATGATCAATTTAATATATTTATCTAAAAGAAGATGACAAACTCGAAATGATGGAACCATGTAGCTTTAAGGAGAAGACACTAATGCCGCCTTGGCCACTTGTTCTTGTAGACTGGCACAGACTACGCCTCAAGCCGGGTACCAACCACCTTCAGTCAGATGAGTCCATCCGGATCAGGCTCACCAGGTAACCGTCAACAAGCTGCACCATGTAGCTGGTTTAATAACGAGAGTAGGTTACAAATAGTACCCTATAACCGTCAACAAGCTGCATGTAGCTGGTTTAATAACGAGAGTAGATTACAATAGTACCCTATAACCATCAACAAGCTGCATGTAGCTGGTTTACTAATGAGAGTAGGTTACAAATAGTACCCTATAACCATCAACAAGCTGCATGTAGCTGGTTTAATAACGAGAGTAGATTACAAATAGTACCCTATAACCATCAAAAAGCTGCATGTAGCTGGTTTAATAACGAGAGTAGGTTACAAATAGTACCCTATAACCATCAAAAAGCTGCATGTAGCTGGTTTAATAATGAGAGTAGATTACAAATAGTACCCTATAGCCATCAACAAGCTGCATGTAGCTGGTTTAATAACGAGAGTAGGTTACAAATAGTACCCTATAACCATCAACAAGCTGCATGTAGCTGGTTTAATAATGAGAGTAGATTACAAATAGTACCCTATAACCATCAACAAGCTGCATGTAGCTGGTTTAATAATGAGAGTAGATTACAAATAGTACCCTATAACCATCAACAAGCTGCATGTAGCTGGTTTAATAATGAGAGTAGATTACAAATAGTACCCTATAACCATCAACAAGCTGCATGTAGCTGGTTTAATAATGAGAGTAGGTTACAAATAGTACCCTATAGCCATCAACAAGCTGCATGTAGCTGGTTTAATAACGAGAGTAGGTTACAAATAGTACCCTATAACCATCAACAAGCTGCATGTAGCTGGTTTAATAATGAGAGTAGATTACAAATAGTACCCTATAACCATCAACAAGCTGCATGTAGCTGGTTTAATAATGAGAGTAGATTACAAATAGTACCCTATAACCATCAACAAGCTGCATGTAGCTGGTTTACTAATGAGAGTAGATTACAAATAGTACCCTATAACCATCAACAAGCTGCATGTAGCTGGTTTAATAATGAGAGTAGATTACAAATAGTACCCTATAACCATCAACAAGCTGCATGTAGCTGGTTTAATAATGAGAGTAGGTTACAAATAGTACCCTATAACCATCAACAAGCTGCATGTAGCTGGTTTAATAACGAGAGTAGGTTACAAATAGTACCCTATAACCATCAACAAGCTGCATGTAGCTGGTTTAATAATGAGAGTAGATTACAAATAGTACCCTATAACCATCAACAAGCTGCATGTAGCTGGTTTAATAATGAGAGTAGGTTACAAATAGTACCCTATAACCATCAACAAGCTGCATGTAGCTGGTTTAATAATGAGAGTAGATTACAAATAGTACCCTATAACCATCAACAAGCTGCATGTAGCTGGTTTAATAATGAGAGTAGGTTACAAATAGTACCCTATAACCATCAACAAGCTGCATGTAGCTGGTTTAATAATGAGAGTAGGTTACAAATAGTACCCTATAACCATCAACAAGCTGCATGTAGCTGGTTTAATAATGAGAGTAGATTACAAATAGTACCCTATAGCCATCAACAAGCTGCATGTAGCTGGTTTAATAATGAGAGTAGCTTACAAATAGTACCCTATAACCATCAACAAGCTGCATGTAGCTGGTTTAATAATGAGAGTAGATTACAAATAGTACCCTATAACCATCAACAAGCTGCATGTAGCTGGTTTAATAATGAGAGTAGGTTACAAATAGTACCCTATAACCATCAACAAGCTGCATGTAGCTGGTTTAATAATGAGAGTAGGTTACAAATAGTACCCTATAACCATCAACAAGCTGCATGTAGCTGGTTTAATAATGAGAGTAGATTACAAATAGTACCCTATAACCATCAACAAGCTGCATGTAGCTGGTTTAATAATGAGAGTAGGTTACAAATAGTACCCTATAGCCATCAACAAGCTGCATGTAGTGGTTTATAACGAGAGTAGGTTACAAATAGTACCCTATAACCATCAACAAGCTGCATGTAGCTGGTTTAATAACGAGAGTAGGTTACAAATAGTACCCTATAACATCAAAAAGCTGCATGTAGCTGGTACTAATAAATTACAATAGTACCCTATCAACGCTGCATGTAGCTGGTTTAATAATGAGAGTAGGTTACAAATAGTACCCTATAGCCATCAACAAGCTGCATGTAGCTGGTTTAATAATGAGAGTAGGTTACAAATAGTACCCTATAGCCATCAACAAGCTGCATGTAGCTGGTTTAATAACGAGAGTAGGTTACAAATAGTACCCTATAACCATCAACAAGCTGCATGTAGCTGGTTTAATAATGAGAGTAGGTTACAAATAGTACCCTATAACCATCAACAAGCTGCATGTAGCTGGTTTAATAATGAGAGTAGGTTACAAATAGTACCCTATAGCCATCAACAAGCTGCATGTAGCTGGTTTAATAATGAGAGTAGATTACAAATAGTACCCTATAACGTCAACAAGCTGCATGTAGCTGGTTTAATAACGAGAGTAGATTACAAATAGTACCCTATAGCCATCAACAAGCTGCATGTAGCTGGTTTAATAATGAGAGTAGGTTACAAATAGTACCCTATAACCATCAACAAGCTGCATGTAGCTGGTTTAATAACGAGAGTAGGTTACAAATAGTAC